>CATIWK010688791.1:0-10234 GCA_949634005.1 Mallotus japonicus | reverse complement strand
GTATTATCACCTTTAGCCTTTACTCGTGTATTCACCGGGCTCATCTGACCAGAGACTGTAACCCAAGTCCTAAAGGGGGGCAACTGAGTTGTTAAAAGAATGCTAGACACTCTGACCGAAGTCCATAACCCTAGTCAAATAGGGGCATTCTCGCTAAAGGAACCCAAGCCGTAAGCTCGACGTAGCTCATGTAAATAAACTAGTAAAAATCTCCCCTAGGATCCCTCCTAGCTCTTGCATGCTATCCTTATCTTGATACTGTCCGTTTGACTTGACATTTACAAATGATATGACATCTCTAGTGTCTGCCATCATTTACTGTCATTATGTTAGTCTTCATAGACTGTCCATGCTTAGACTCGTGTGATCCTTGTTTACCTTATGTAAGCCCGATGCACAAGGGATGATAAGAATCATACACTTCAGTTTGGATAGTCCGTAAGGGCCGATAAATAGTGACATCTTTTGATGATGGAACCTATAGAAGTCATCCATTTATCCTTATCAGATCAAGTGGATGAATCAACAATTTAACTAGATCGTGGACACTCATACCAAAAGAGTCAAATTGTAAATTACCAAACGAAACCTTCATGTCTCTTGGTAAACACACCTAATGTTGATAAAAGGGACATAAATTTGGATCACTTTTGTTGCCTATAATCTATGCACTAGCGGGCACGCACGAGCTATAGCCGCCATTTGTGATCCTACAAGTGGACCTTTCATTAACGTTGTGTGGTTACCTTGAGTACATTTGGGCTTTGCTCCCTAATTTACCTTTTGAATCTGATCATCATGAATGCAAACGGTCTACTCCGAGAGCGGAACCATAGTCCCTCGATGATTATAATTTAGAAACCCACCTAGGACAGAATTCTCTACCGCGTGGAGTAACAAGGTTGGAAGAGAGATTGATTGTGTTTGGTTTGTTCATTTTGTAGGTTTTACACTAACCATGTTTGCTCGTTTTGCCTTCTCTCTTTTTTCTTTTCTTTTCCTCATGCATACATACATGCATATAGCATATTTTATCATGTACTAACTAACGATCTTTTTTACAGCCATTTTATACTCTCTACATTAGCAAGATTATAACTATCACGCCATGTATACACGCTAACCCTTCTCTTTTGCAGAATTCATCATACCACGTACGCATCCATCATTCGTCTTATCATTATCCTAACATGCATGTTTATGCAGAAAGATAGCTCCTCAAAAGTCTCGTAAGATCAAGGCTACCAAACGAACTAGTACTAGTCCTGTTATTCCTATGACCGATCCAACACATGAGATAATGGCTCAGAACACAGAAGAACAGTTGAAAGATACTCTCAAGAAACTGATGAGTGATAGAACTCTGTCTAACTTCCTAAAGAAAGAGATGAAAGCTATAATAGAACAGTTGATCAGTGAGAAAGGGGACCAAGAAGGTGCCTCTGGGTCGGTTAATGTAAAGATTGATAAAGGAAAGAATAAAGTGCCCACCTCAGGATTGTTCATAGAGGATGATGAGTACTACCAGGCCATAAGGGGGACACTTCCCCAACCAATTGCCCCACCAGTCAATTTGACTAAGTCCGAACCATCGAAGGAAGTCAAGATACTGGCTAACAAGATGGCTCAACTCGAGTTCTCATTAATGAAGAAGAGTGCTACGAGAAGCTGCGACTACACCGACCTTTCACTGTTTAAGGATGAACCTCTGCCTGAAGATTTCAAACTCCTGAACTTCACTAAGTTTAACAGTACTGGAGATGCTCGAGTCCACTTAAGGAAGTATGCTACTTTCATGGCTTCCACAAAGCTAACTGAATCTCATATTGTGAAGTTTTTCTTTAATTTGTTGGAAGAAGGGCCGAGGGCATGGTTTTTTGACTTGGAAGATGAGATCAAGAATGACTGGATGCTTCTCACATAAAAGTTCATCAAGTAGTATGAGTACAACACCCAGCTGGATGTCACGAGACATGACTTAGAAACCACAAGACAGAAAAGCAGTGAGAGTTTCTCTGACTACATCGCTCGATGGAGAGGAAAAGTTGCCTTAATGAGGGATAGACCTCCAGATGATGAATAGATAGAGATGGTGATCAAGGGAGCCTTGCCTCACTTCCGCAAGTAGATGCTATTTGTCTATTATCCCACTTTTAGGGCACTTCATCAAGCAGGCATTCAAATTGAGGATGAATAGGCCTTTCAACCAAAAAACCCATATAAAAAACCAACTCAGCCTAACCAAAACACTCACCCAACTGAAATAATCCTGAACGTGAAAGCCTTTAAAAATAAAAAATATTCAAACTTCAACATACCTCTGTTTAAAATCTTCCAAACACTTCAATAAAAAGGCCTCAATGAACCTCTTGAACCTAACTCTTTACCCCCTCACGTTAATTATGCCCTCTTTTGTCACTTCCACCAAATGCCTGGCCACAAGACCGACAACTGTTATGTCCTGAAGGATAGAATCCAAGATCTGATAGATTCTGGCAAGATTGAAGATCTAAAAAAATAACCTAATGTTAAAACAAACCCTCTGCCCGACTATCAAAATATGCCACTACCAACATCCTATGCCATCTCTTCAGGGTTACCCGAGTCCTTTGTCGAGAGCTATATTCAAGACATTCCTGAAAGCAAGACAGAAAAACTTAAAAAGGAAGAAAACTACTGACAATACTAGAAGCAAACTATGAGTATATGTCTGAGTTTGAGGATGAAAATAAGGAAGAACCAGAGAAGAAGAAGAAGAAGGAATAAAAAATAAGAGGAAAAATACTTAGTTAGAAAACCCAAAAGGGCTAATTAAGGACAGGGGTACTGTCATTTTGAAATATGCTATGTGTAGCCATGCTCGTGATAAATGCTACTTAGTACAAATGGAAATATTGTTAAGGATTGCACATGTTCAAGAAGTAAATGCCTGAATCAATATCTATCACAAAAGCAAAATTTGCATCTTAGAGTTTATATCTTTCTATGATGTAATTATGTTCATTTCTGTTGTAAATTCTTTCCATTTTATTTCATTTATTTTAATGCTATGACGAGCAAATAAGAACAGACAGAGGAAAGAGCACAACAAAGATCAAAGAGTATCAAAAGCCTCAAAACAGTTAATCAGTAACTACATCTCAGAAATTTCCAAAATTTCCTATCAGTAATGTCAGAAAAATAATAAAAAAAGGGGAAAGGGGGAATCAGGACTCAGCCCCATCCTCACTGTCCACACCATCATCATCCTCATCGTCGTCATCGCCGACATCTGAGGGCTCCCTCTTATTGGGTCCCGCATCATGCACCCTTAGTCCCTCTAACCCGAACCGTAGCCTCTGAATCTCATGCTGGTAGTAAGCACCTTCTTGCTGGCGTGCCGACTCCAGATGACGGATGTTCTCATCCCACTCCTGCAAAAGCTTCTCATACTCAAGCTACATCATCATAAAACACATGCATTCATAATATACACATACATATCATTACATAATTGAAACAGGAAATGAGCCAAAGTAAAAAAGACTCACATGAGCCTCCATGGAGTAGCGCACAAAGTGGCTCATCAAACCCGAAGCACATTGATACAAGTATATGGCCGTATCTTGAGGAACCTGCAAACAGAACAGTCAGCAAGTAGTAAAGCTAAAGTATCAAAATAGCAAAAGTAGACATGGAACTCATATAAGTGGCATCCTCGGGGATGAAACCCACAGGATCTGTGGATGCAGGAACCACCTGAACCACCACCTCACCATGGAGGTTAGGTGCCCGAACCACAAGGAGCAATGGTAATACAGCTACCCCGGAGATCATCTGAGCAGCACCTGTGAGGGCATCAGTAACAGCTCTAGCACCACCTGAACTCTCGGCAGCACTCCTGGCATGAGACCTCTTTGGGTGAGGCTATCAAGCACAAGTAAAAGTAGTCAAAAATAGGAAATAATCATCACAGGCACATAGAAAGAGTAGCAAAACATACCTGAGGGGCATAAAAGGAAGAAATACCCACAGTAGCAGCAGGCGGAGCAATCATGAAGTTCCTTGTAATGCCGTCAATCAGGCGAGGAACAAGAGTCTATAGATATAAGACACCCTCTGGCTCCAGATGTAATCGATGATCAGTCTCGATCAATGCCTCCTCCAGAATGGGGCCTACCATGCTTCTCCTTTATAATATGTCAAGAGGAGGAGGACGAGGGATGCAACGGTCAGTAGGTCCCAAGAACTAGTTCGCTACGTGCTCACCAAGGTGCCATAAATAGCATCACAAATAGCACCCATCTGCTGGTAATCTCTCGGGCTTCAACCATCGCTGCCGAGAAGGCTGTGGGATAGCCTTCCCACCACCACCGGAGATGTATCTGCAACTAGAATTAGCTTTCAGGAACAGAATATGGGAAGTTTAGAACAAGAAAAGAAAAAAAGATAACCGACCTGGTTGAATATTAACTCAGCAAGTGTAGTGCGGGTAGCCTCCAAAGACCTCATGGAGCCCCTCTAAGGTTGAGTAGTCTAAATAGGAAGACGAGGAAACCCCTTACACATCCCAGCAATAATAGGAGGAGCCAACACATGAAACTCAAAGGCCCAAATCTGCAAAAGGGATATGTCAAGAACGATACACTTGAATGAAAGGAAAAGAATATCAATGCACCTTAAATGACTCAAATCGATCGCCAATGGAATGCCGCAGATCCATGAGCTACCTCTCCAAGCATCATCCAGGCCATAAAGGAGGTGTCCATAAGCAACAAAGCCCCAGTCATAGCCTCCCAGGGCATCAAGGTCCAGCAGCAGAGGGAGTAACCAAGAGCCACCAGTGTTGTTCGCATTCGGAAACATCACCGTGCTCATCAGATAAAAGATAAAGAACCGAGCATGCCTCTCGATGCCAACAGCACCATCACATGCCTGCCAGAGCCGATCATAAGAAATCAGGTCGCCCCGACTAACTCTGAACTCTGGGGGATAACTCAGCAGGTCACGGCATAATCCTGTAGGATCCTTTGAGATGTAGAAAGGAATCCGTTGACCAGCAAAAGAAAATCCCATAATAGCAGCAAAGTCTAGGGCCGTGATAGTCATCTCCCCAAACTGAAAGTGGAAGGTATGCGTGCAATCCAACCACCTCTCGATCAGAGCAGTCATAGCCGCCTGCCGACTCCTCAGCGTCGCCGGTCCCTCCAGTAGACCACTGAAAAATCCATTAAAGCCGAGACCACACACCCGGTCTCGTACCTCTGCGGACAGCTTTCGATAGAGCTTCGTAGCTCCAGTGAAGCTACCGAGCATAACCAAATGGGTCACCGGGATCTAGAAGGGAAGTCAGTGAGATACAAATTCTAACTCAGAAATTATACTAAAAACAATACTAACTACTATTTACTTGTCATTCTCAGGTACATGTAGTTATACAATGAGGACGAGAAACATGGAAAACAAGTCTTAACATGCAATCTAAAGAGGGCAAAACCCTAGCAAGTATATCTCGAGAAGTCATTTAACACACAAGGGAGCTAATCCTAGCAAGGGAAGTATCATAAACACTAAAATTCTTAATAATTCAATTTATTCCTAAGTTCGCAAAAGCTAACCTCCTATGTGTTATCATGCAGGAAGGATAAAGCATCAAAGATAGAAAGTACTTAAAAAAATGAGTTCGGGGTACTAACTTGTTGACGATGAAGCACCCAGAGATGCTCCCTCAGATTCGAAACAAGTGGAATCTCGTGTCCCCTCGTCACATTGTGCCTCGTGTGATGAGCCGACACTGGCTTTTTTATCATTTTTTATCAGTTTTTAGTTCTCTCGGAGGTGCACTCGCACTGGAGAGGAGACAAGTAACAGGGATGAACCAGTCAACCTCAACAGCGACCGTCTTACTTTGACAAAGTTTTCAAAGTTTCCCGACTATGATCAGCCACTCCGAGCCGAGATTCTTACTTCTAATCAACCTAATGCTCGACAACCTCATGAAAGACAGAAAATCCACTAAAAGAGAAGTCATAGGGAACCGAGGCGACTGGGTAGCCTGCGATTGTCATGTTAGACCCAGGAAGAGGTCTAAATGCAAAATAAAAAAAAGGAAAGAAAAAAAAAGCAAGAAAAAACAAGGGGAGAGAAAGAAAAATGGTGAAATGAATAATAAAGATTATACTCAATATACTTCAATGATCAAGTCTTGAATAAGAGTAAGTCTTTGACACCATTTGCGCTGAGTGACAGAAGGCAAGGAATGCCTGAGAAGAAAAATGAGTATGATCTAGCATTTTCCTCCAAAGGGAATAACATGACATTAAGGGACGCCTTGCACATCACGATTCCAGGCAACCTCATCCGGTGGATTTCCTCCCGATCATGTAGGACGCTTGCTCTCCACTTGGTAATCAAAAACATCCTTGGTAAGGGGTTGCTGATCAAACCTCGGAGAAATGGCGAGATCACACCAAAGTGAGATAGACGCAGCCCGGATTGACTCGAAGCTCCTGACACGTACTCCTCACCAGTAAAGGTAAACCATTGAAAGCACGGACTAATCTCTCATGCATCAAAATTTTAAAATCAAAACTGCATCACAGCATTTTGGTTTTACACACATCATGACTTTAGAAAATCACATGGCACTCTGGTTTCTTCGAAACCCGACACTTGACGCCCACATAAGGCTATACAGTGTACCCTCACAAAATTTTACATGCACTCTGGTTTCTTCGAAACCTGACACTTGAGGCCTACATAGGGCTATACAGTGTACCCACATACAAAAACCTTTTACATGCAAGATATAACACACAAACTCATTTTTTCGACCTTAAATGGGCTTGTTTTTTTATCTTACATAGGCCGCGTCTTTAGCCTTATATGGGCTAAACTTTGCTTCCCACGCATCGACAAGGTGGCAACTTGGTCGATGAATGTAAAGTAGGGGGTCACCCCAAAATCAAAGATTTTTACACCTCATCTTATGGTTTTCAAACTTTGCTTCCTATGCATCGACAAGGTGGCAACATGATCGGCGTATGTGAAGCAGGGGGCAACTATTGATACCCAAATTTTGACTGTCCCCAAAAAAATCAAATAATGAAGGATTCCTGTCAATCAGATGGGGGAAAAACTCCTTCGAAAGTTTTCTCGAGTGTTCTTAGACCAAGAAGAAACCCGAAAGAAACCAAAAATATACCAAAAGTATACCAAAACCCAAAAGGAGCCAACCTGAGCCTAAAAAGGACCTAAAAAGCCAAAAAAGCCCATGGGGATGAGTCAACCCACGAGCTTGGGTTAATGACCCATAAGTGTGGGTCATCTAAGTCGGTTCATGGGTCAAAATGACCCTTTTACCCCTACGTAGGTCAAATGACTCATGCGCATGGGTCATGGACCCAAGAGCGTGGGTCATTGACCCACACTTATGGGTCAACTCGACCCACATATAAAAAAATGATTTTTTCTCCTTTTTGAGAAAGAGGAGGCACATTTCCCGAGGCAGACGATTTTAGAGAGTGAAATCTACTGTTCCAGCACCCTCTCTCATTTCTCTTCACTCCTAAAGCACTTGGAGCACCCAACTAACCAAAAACACTCAACCAAAATCTCTCTCTCTCACTAGGTTTAGAACATCTAAACCAAACCAAACCACATCTTTGTCAAAGCACGCATCTAGGGTAATCACCCGGTCCCTCTGAGGATCTCCCAACCATTTTCTATTTAAAAACATCATTTTTATCATCTTCTTCATCTTATTTCTATCACTTTTCATCATTTTTGTATTTTTATTCATTTTATTGTAAATATTTATTATTTGTGATAAAGTTGTGATTTTTATAGTGATTTGGAGTTTCTGAATAAGATATGTAAGGAAAAGGAAGTTCAGGTTGAATCCAGGAGTGTTTGCATTCATTTTGCATTTTTCCATCATTTTTGCATCTTTTTCTCCATTTATGTAAAAATGAGTATTTTAGTGTAAAGTTAGCATTTTTATTATTGTTTTTGCATCATCTTATTTTATTTTAATTTCTGCAGTATTCTTATTTATTTTTATTATTTTTCTGCATTTTTCTCTATTTTTATTGTATTTTTATTAATTTTTGTGGTATTTATGTTTTTAATTGTAAAAATGGCTATTTTATCATAAAATCTTCATTTTTATGGTAAAAATGCCTCCTTTACCATTTTAATATTTTCATTTCTGTATTTTTAATTTATTTACATGTTTATTTTTGTATTTTATTATTTCTTTATATTTTTGCAATTTTTATTGCATTTATGCTTTTAATGGTAAAAATGGCTCTTTTATTATAAAATCTTCATTTTTACGGTAAAAATGCCTCGTTTACCATTTTAATATTTTTATTTCTATATTTTTAATTTATTTACATCTTTATTTCTGTATTTTATTATTTCTTTATATTTTTTCAATTTTTATTGCATTTATGCTTTTAATGGTAAAAATGGCTCTTTTATCATACAATCTTGATTTTTATGGTAAAAATGCCTCCTTTACCATTTTAATATTTTCATTTCTATATTTTTAATTTATTTGCATATTTATTTCTGTATTTTTATTATGTCTTGGTATTTTTGTAATTTTTATTACATTTATGCCGTTTATGGTAAATATAGCCTTTCTATCACAAAATGTCCATTTTTATGGTAAAAATGCCTCCTTTACCACTTTAATATTTTCATTTTAAATTCTGCATTTTATTATTTTTATTATATTAATCGCATTTTATTGTTTTTATTATTCCTTTTGATGAATTTATTATTCTTAGCATAAAGCTTTCATCCTTATAGTGAAAATAATATCTTTATCACCTCTTTTATTATCCCATTTGTATTATTATTATCTTTATTACATATTTAATATCTTTGTCATTTTTATTATTTTCTTTGATAAACTTACTATTTTCATCATAAAGTTAATATTTTTATGGTGAGAATAATATCTTTATCACTTTTATTACTTTATTTGCACTTTACCATCTTTAACTTCTTTACATTTATCTCATCATGAAAATTCCCTTTTTACATAATAAAAATGATGACTTCACACTAGAGTACCCAAATTTCAAAATCTTGCATCATGCATACATTAGAATCCTTGTTTGCTTATATGTTTAATTATTCCTTCATTTATTATTCCAATTGTGAATGAATGAATATATTAAATTGTCCTATATGTGATGTGTGCTTGCATGTATATGAAAGCTAACCTTTGTTTTGTAGGTTTATTAGAATAGGATTTTTATTTCTTTTTTTATTATTATTTCAATGTAATTAATAGAATAGACTTTTCCAAGGCAATGTAATCCTTAATCCCAATTTTCCCATTTATTTTTACTTTGGATGTATTTATTAGAATAGGCTTTTTTTTTCTCGGGTTGTAATCCCCAATCCCTTTTCTCATTTTTATTTTGTTTATTTTCTTGCTTATTTTGATTATTCCTTGCATGCTTGTGTGCTACGTGTCTACTTGTTTATTTTCTTACATGCTTAATTGATGCTTGTTTATTTATTTATCTATCTTGTGATGTATGCTTGTCAATCCAACTATCCCGTGCTTTATTTCCAATTTAAACTGACCAACGCTTATATATGGTAATAATGCATCAAGAAACCAAAATTAGGTGAAGTAGTGAATAATGAGCAACATGAATAATATGAAACAGGATAAGTAACTCCTTCCCCCCGAACCCGGATTCTCTGGTTATGGAAGTGATTTTTCACTTCTTCTCGATTCAAGTCGGGTGGCGACTCCAACCTAAGTGGCCTAATCTAGCAGACCCTCCAATAAACAATAACAAATGAAAATCCAGCAGATGGTTGCCATTTAGCCTGTATTCCCCAATGTTATAAGCTCACAAATCCTAACGTGATCCATGATCCCCCCGAAATAGAACGAGTGACCACAGGCTTTTGGCGACTCCACTAAGGAGTATTGATTCGAGGGGTACGAATGAAAGACTGTTTCTTATTATACGATAACTTGTTTATTCACCTTTACAACAGCATAACTGCATTTCATCACACTCACCATATGCACCATGGTCCCTAAACCCTCGATAATAGTGAATTACATTGCCACCATAATTCCACTCGAGTCACGGGGCGATGAAGATAGGTATTATCACCTTTAGCCTTTACTCGTGTATTCACCGGGCTCATCTGACCAGAGACTGTAACCCAAGTCCTAAAGGGGGGCAACTGAGTTGTTAAAAGAATGCTAGACACT
>CATIWK010688664.1:0-11147 GCA_949634005.1 Mallotus japonicus | reverse complement strand
AGTGAAATAAAAGTACTAAAAATTCGAACTATTATAAGTATTTGTGTTCTCTCTCTTTCACCTTAACCCTTTTAATTTTCTTTTCATCTTTAATTTTCCTTTAATTATACAAATTTCTATTTGCCCCATTTAGAGCTTTTTAATCCGTTTATTAAATAAAAGCCAAATTATTATATTTATTTGTTACTTTTTATATTTATTTTATAATTTAAGTCTACTATTAATATGTTATTACTTATAATTGCTAAAAATATTTTAATTATGATGAAGTGCCTCTATTTTAAGTTGAAGACTGTTCAAAAATTATATATTTTCCTTATTTTTGTAATATTTTCCTCAATAAAGATAGTAATGGCCTAATTATTGAATTTTCATTCTGGACCGTCCACTCGAGTTAGATTTCTATCTACAAATCATAAACGGCCATGATTGTGGAACAGCAAAAGCGAACGGTACGCTTGCTCACACACAACCTATTCCCAAATTCAACACTTTTTGAGTTTCCCTCCATTTTTAAATTAAAGCTTGAAAATCCCTTCAATTCAAAACCTGCAATTAATTGATTGATTTTAGCAGCTGCGATCACCGGCAAGCAACGGCCGCCTTCGAATCCGGTGACCACCGTAATCAGGTTCAGAGGTTAATTGCTAATTAGAATCTAATTAAATTAAGATCGAGAGAAATTGCAAGACGAGAAGCTTTTCGAGAATGGCGAATTACTGCCACTACTATGACGTTGATGATATTCTTGCAGAGGAA
Source organism: Mallotus japonicus (assembly GCA_949634005.1). Lineage (NCBI taxonomy): Eukaryota > Viridiplantae > Streptophyta > Magnoliopsida > Malpighiales > Euphorbiaceae > Mallotus > Mallotus japonicus. Next base: position 10,388 of record CATIWK010688664.1, on the reverse strand, counting down.
GAGGTGAATGATCAATACTAAACTATAATAATCTCCATTTTTGCTTTTTTTTTTTTTATGTTTTAATTTCTTTCTTTTTCTTTTTGGCTCTCAGTTTGTTCCAGTTATGGTTCTTAAGGCGATAAATGGAGTACAATTTGATGAAATTACTGTAAGTGTGTTACGAAGGAGTGTTTTTAACTGAATTTGCTTGTGAAGAGTGTGGAACTGCGAGTGCTGATTTCTGTTCTTTTTAAGGTTGAGCAAGGTTCAAAGGCCCAGCTACCCTTCTGGCTTGGTGGAGAGTTACACTTGAGACAAGTGGTGGCAATGGGTGTTCCTCCATGTTTCAATCAAAAGTAAAATTTGTTCTAATTGATCAATTAATGCCTTTCTTTGTGCATATATACTGAGGAATGGCTTAGTTATGCAACCAGTAATGATCATTTTTTTTTGAAAATTTATAATTTATCACCAGAACAAGGCTGGAAATCCAGGCTGATGCTACTTTTGTTGATCTAAAATCTCGCTGTCCATACTTCTATGAATTTGGTTGCAAGCTAGCACCACCGTGAGACTCTTCTCCCCATTAAAAATGTGTTGTTTAGGTATCTAATTTTGTATGTTTTAATTACTGTGTTATGGATTCAGCATCACATCCAGAAACAAGTTTTTACAATATTTTCTGTGATCATTGTGCATGGCATCCGCATTGGACTCAAACATAGTGGGTTTTACTTCTGAAATTATATATAACTAAGTTTGAACCGTATTCAGACATAAGCATACATATTGAAGTTCTAAGGTGGATCCTATTGAGTTTGGTTCATGGGTCCATGTATGAATGATGCTTACAATAGGTAGAGGCAAAGGGAGTTTTTTCTTCAAATAGAAAAGTGAAATGAACAGTTTGACCTGATATATATGGTTTGTTTCGATTTTTATATATTTTCATTTGGAGATATGTTGGAGGGTCTTTCTCTCTCGTTCCTAATAGTGCAGCTAGTAATGTTTTGGAGAACAATTTCACCTAATAGATTGTTAAGCATTGAAGGGATAAAATACACTTCACTACCAATATTCTGCAGAGTGTTTCCTTTAAGTTGTATGCATAAACTATATGCTAAAATGGAGTCACATTTCATGGATGATATATGATATGCTGGAGCTTTTCTTGGCATATTTTCTCACTATCAATGCTAGGCGCTGTGACCAAATTTAGTATGGTTTATATACTCATTCCATTTGACGCACAAAATTGCATAAATTCAATTGCTTGCTGTCCTTTTAATGGTGAAGCTATAATCAATAAGCACTAATTTTCGAGCATTGATGGAGTGTCATTCTGAAGCATTTGACATTGAACTTGTAAATTATATGTATATTATTTAGCTGATAAATGAATGGTGACTGAGGTTGTACTTATTTGTTAATTTTTATGCATAGGTGCGATAAAACCATTGGGTTGTTGCTCTCACATGCATTTAGAATCCGGTATAAGGAGGTCCTATACAAGGCACACACTACAGCAATTGCATCAGCCTCCAAATTTCTGGGACTTCTAACAAGAGAAGAAATAAATTGTGAGATTCATCTGCTTGTTTAACTTCATATTCTCTAGTGATGTATCTCATATTTATTCAGTGACATACTTCCTATTACGGTCATGTTGTGCATTGCAGTACATGAGGCAGCTCAATCTTCCATGGCAGCTTTTAAGAAATGGAAAATGGGTGGCCCAAGATTGCAGAGAGCTTCAATTCTTGGGAGGAAGAGAAAACCAGCTGACTAGCGGGCTATTTTTAACATGATGCATTCAAACATTCATGCTGCTGTTAACCAAGTGTTGCCAATTGCACAAGATATATGTGGATACATATTAGAATCAATTAGTGCATCAGAGACTTACATTTTATCCTTTCCTGTTTGAAGAATGGACTGTTTGCAAATGCTTTTGCCCAAAACTTGTCTTTTTCCCCTCCATAGCCGTTTGTTGAAGTTTATTGAAGGGCTTGAAATCAATACAACCAATTACTGGGATGGCCGGATGGGTACGTTTCAGAAGAGACATGGCTAGATCCAATAGTCAATTTTGGCCCAACAATCGTCTCGGAGTTTAGAATTACTAAAATGGGCCTGACTGATCACCATAGAAGTCGAGCCACTAGTAAATAATTTCAACTTCACCTAAATTTGCCATTTGGTAGTAGTTGTATGGGTGACTTTAAAAAAAAAAAAAAAAAAAAATTATTGCTAGTAATGGAAGATGTTTGACTTTCAAAATTGTAACACTCAATGTCTACAAATTAAAACACTTTGAAACAAAATAAAAATATCAATTTTTATTTATTAGTGTTGACTGTAAATTCATATGGGTGCATCCAAGTATGAAATGGTATTCTCGTTCCACCCTTTTCAAATTATTTACTTTTGATTTATTTGTTGGAAAATTTTTTAATGTTATTTTTAGATCCAAAGAGATTTGAATATGAATTTTGATTTTAATTAAATTTCTTATTTGGAAATCATATGTATTTATATTTATGAGGATTTGAAATAAATTTATAATGAATTTAACAAGTAATTTAATAATAATTTAAAATGATATGTAATAACATATTATTTGAAATTTTTATATTTAAAATTTCATATTTAAAATCTAAAATTTAAAATCAAATGTTTGTATCCAAACACACTCTAATATTATTGTTCAAATTGAATTGAAGAAAGTAAAATTTAATGAATTTTAAATACCACTGACTCAAATAAAAAAATATTTTATATATTTTAATTTATAGAATTCAATTTAAAAGAATTGTGTAATGTTTTTCTCGAAAATTATTTTTTTAAATTATGAAAATTTTAGAAGAATTTTACTACTCCACTCTGCAATAAAATCAAATCTCATGGGTGAAAAAATTTACCCTGGAAATGATTTTCCATCGATGTTTCTTACCATTTTTGCTGCTGTATGATTGCCAGCCGCCACAAGTAAAATGGAATTCTAGATCTTACCAAGTTAACCGAGTGAAACAGATAAAAGCACCCAGTTACTAGAATGATTTCTTCATACGACTTATTTTGAACGTGGCAAAATCTGATTGGCTATCGATACTAAACTTTGTCTAAGCCTATACATAGATAATCAAAGCTTCTATCTCCGGTCTGGTAATAGTAAGCTAGAGATTGGCCTGTATTGTTACAGTGTCAGTATTTCTGACACAATTAACAGCGAGGAAAATTATAAAAAAAGAAAATAAAAAACTTATTAAATAAACAGAAACAAAAACAATTCATGTCAAAGCACTTAAACATTTAAAAAAAAAAATTGATTAAAAAATCATTAGTCCTTGGAAAGTGGAAGATTTCTACAGGAGCAGACGTCTAGAGATTGGAATGAACCTTATTATCTCACTCTCTTTCTAATCCAATTACTTACAATTTTATTTTTCGAAAAAAGGTTAGAACTTTGTATTCATTCATCAGTCAACTGTAAAAATCCCAGGTGGGTTTGGTATTATTTGACTTGAACAATCCACTTCATGTGTATGAGTTAAAGTTTGCTTCTTTGCTTGAACAAGTAGTGAATTTTGATCTTTATAAGTTTAGTTTTTGTTGTTTTTAGTTGGTTTTAGCTTCTGGGTATTGCTTGTTTTGTGTTGAAATTGTGCAAGAGAGATATTTTGACCTTCTGGAATTTAGGGTTTTAGAGTTTTTATCTATGAATTTGAATTCTGGGTATCATACGGCTGTTGAATATTATGAGCTTACTAAATCCCAGGTGGGTTTGGTATTATTTGAGTTGAACAATCCATTTCATAGGTATGAGATAAATTTTGCATCTTTGCTTTAAACAAATAGTGAATTTTGATCTCTTCAAGTTTAGTTTTTGTTGTTTTTATTTGGTTTTAGCTTCTGGGTATGCCTTGTTTTTATCTTGAAGTTGTGCAAGAGAGCGATTTTGAAGTTCTGGAATTTAGGGTTTTATTTTTATCTATGATTTTGAACTCTGGGTATCACATAGTTGTCCAAGATTATGAGCTTATTAGCTATTAGGTTAGAGAAGTCTGATTTCTGCTGCAGGATGCTTATTTTAACTTGAGATTTTGTTGAATTGGCTATATTTCTATTATTAGTATTATTATTTTGCATAGCATTTCATAGATGTTAAGGCCTGTCTTGCACTTCTCTTCTCTATTTTTTTTATTATTGGGTTGCTGTAACTGCCTAATTCACTTTGGATGAGAGACTTGCTCCTCAAGGAGCATCTGGGGTTTGTAAGTCCTGCTGAATCTGGCATCTGGGTGTTGCTGTATGGGTGCTAAATTGCGGTAGAATAATTTAGCTATATTTGAATTCTGTGTTGAAAGTTTATTGTATATACATTTTCTTTTTCATTTTTCTAGCCTTTGCCTTATTTTATCCTTTGGATGTGTTATGTGCTAAATCGGAGTCTTTGGTATTATAACTTTGGTCTTTGTTATACTAGGTACTTTATATGTTTGACCAGTTATTTGACTGTTTTTGCTTTGAGTTTAATTCTTTTTTATTTCCCTTTGCCTTAAGTTATGAAGTTCAATTGTGAGTCTAAGCTTCATGGATCTAGGTAGCCTATTACATTTGACTGATTTGCATTTGATCTGTGCAAGAATCCCTGTGAATAGAGCATTTGTTTTCTCTTGTTTATGTTGCTTTTCAAGTTTTATGGCCTTGGACTTAGTTCACCTGAAATGGTGATTTAGCTAGATAAGCCATGGGAGCTTTTATGATCAGCATACTTCCTAGGTCCTTTGTATAGTGTTTCTAGATTTGTTGGGAACATTGGAAACATTTTCTGTTATTCTATTAATATGACCTAAGGATTTTAGTATTTGCAGCAGACTAGACTTCAGACCTTCAGTTTTGATTTTTTTTTTTTCCCTATTCTCGGAATGGCAACTGTTTTGCTAGATATCAGGTTCCAGGGATTTGTTGTTTCAGTCTTATACATTTATCTGTTTCTGTTTCTTTTCTTTTTCTTTCTATTTCTTTTGTTGTGTTTTACTGAAACAAGAAAGTGATTCTTCTTGTAGTTTGCCTTACTTTGGTGTTTCGACTAACTTGATTGAAGTGGACTGAGGCGAGGATGATGCTAATGTATGGGGAGTAGAGTGGGTGTGGAAGATGAGAAGGAAGCCAACGGGATGCCGAGCTTTGAATTACCCATTTCTAATGCAACGTGAGTTCCCTATTTGTTGTACTTATTTCTTTTCAATTTGAATATATATTTGTTCATGGCGTATTCCTTCAACTTGTGATTGCTCTTTCTTCAATCTGTGTAGGTCTGGCATTTGTCTGTCCTGCATGCATAGAATGCATAGTAACATAGACTTCATCAATTGCATGCATTTAAGTACATCTGCACTTTGCATCAGAAACTTTTCTGATGGTTTTGTATCAATTTGTGAATTTCATGTTACCATCTAACTGTGAGAGCAGTAATTAGGAAGATTTCTCGTTTTACTAACATGTTCACATTTTAGTTTATTGAATGATTTCAAATATATGTTTTCCCATTGTTGTTCACATCCTGGTCTAGTAACTATGAATTCAAAAAATGTAGTGGAACTAAAAATTAAGGCCAGAAGGTTTAGATGGAAAATAGAGTATAAAGTATTATGATACTACGTTTTGTTGAATATTTGAACCAGTAAAATATTATTGGTACTTCCTTTGGAACTTAGTTTTTGTTGTCAGTTTGTTATCATTCTTGTGGGTTATTCCTTGATAAAACTATGGTCTTCAGTGGCATAGAAGGGAGCACAATCCATTCATTTCGAGTTTCCGATTTTGGAGCATTTGATCAATCTGTTGCATTTCGATTAGAGGATGCTGTTGATCTGAGCACAAGTAAGTATTGACAGGTCCAATTTGTTAAAGAGATTTTGATTGGGGATGATTTATTCTTTCACATTCTATCATCTGATAGATAAATGGACTGAAATGTGTCCAGTTATATATTCTTGTCTTGTTTAATTTTTTTTTTTTTTTAAGCTTTGCGCTGAGAATTATCCTCCAGTTTTTGGTACTATGCAATGCAATACCAGCTAGCTATTTGGAACATTAGCATAACATTGTTTGATCTCATCATTGGTGCAAGTTGGGACGAACATTATTTGTTGCTATAAACAAGGATGCAATATGAAGGACATTGCAGGGTTGTCACTGCCTTGTAGTTTTCTTGTCTACTTCTGAGATTTTAGCCCACTTTTGTAACAATAAAAATAAAAAAAGTACAAAATATGTTGGAATGGTTATTTAGTTATTACTTTTGGTAGCATGCATGCTGCGATAGTATGCTTCACTGCTACATTATCCTGCGTTCTTTTTTTTTTGGGTTAACCTTATTCCTCACTGTCGTTTTGTTGGAGTATTTGATGGGATGAGTATTTTATCTAGAAGAGGGTAAATGAGCAAGTAATACTAATACTGGAACTATTGGAGAATCAGTAATTTATCATTAATTTGGAACAAGTTGAGTGGCTATTTCTGGAAGAGTACAAGTAGCAATGAGTGAAAAATTGGCTGATGAATCTGTCGGTAATTTTCTAGTAGTATGAATTTTTTTCCCTACTTCTGTAAAGTAATTTATGAAACACATGGAATTGCAGATACAGTGTTCAATTCAGCTAAAGCAAGTAGCCAAGCAGTTTCTTCCGATCCCCTCCGTATAGGCTCTTTTGATAAGGTAAAATTTTGTTATTCATTTTATGTTGTTTTTGCTTTTACTAGTTGTTTCTACTAACATCTCTTTTCCCTTTCCCTTTCTTGGTCAAAGCAGTTAACTACTTCATTTAACATTAATCCATCTCCTACCCAACTGGAGCCCCAGAGATTGCCATTAGAAAAGGGTCAACAGTTGAACATCGTTGGTTTGTCTAGCGGTAACACCGAAAATTGGGAAGAGTCCAACATGGCTGATGGCAGTCCTAGGACTGATTTGTCAACAGATGGAGACACAGATGAAAAAAATCAGGGGGTGCTGTTTCTTTCCAATTTTTTTTTTATTGGCTAAATTCCAAAAAATTTATAAGATTGCTTAGTGGTACCAGTTATTGATTATTTTAATGACTACCACATGATGTTGGATTCTAATATTGGTTTCCTTTCGTGCATTTGACGATGATCAGTGACAATCCTCATTCAATTACTTAGTATAAAATGGATTTCATGAACAAAATTTCTGAAAATCTAACATTTTAGCTCTTCAATGCTGCAGTTTGATAGAGGTCAATCTACTGGTGTTGTGGCTTCTGATTCCAGTGACAGATCAAAAGATAAAATGGATCAGAAGGTAAAAATAATGGAGTACTTAGGCTCCGTTTGTTTGCGGAAAATATTTTATCTTTGGAAAATATTTCAGAGAAAATATTTTTCAAAGAAAATATTTTTCTATGTTTGGTGGCAACACTAGAAAAAACAATAAATGAGGAGAGAATGCATTGAAAAATAAAAGGGAATGCAATAAATGAGGAAATAAGACATTGAAAATGGTATTGGAAAATGTTTTCCTATTCTTAAAATGGGAAAACATTTTCCCTTATTTTGAAGTAATTTTTCATTGACTGGTACATTATTTTCCTTTGACTTATTTTCCCTAGGTAATCCAAATACTGAAAAATAAGAAAAAATATTTCTCAGAAAAATATTTTCTACAAACAAACATAGCCTTAGTATATATAAATTTTAAATAAAAATATTTTTAAAATGTTTTGCCTAATATTTTCTTTTTCTGTTCTAAAATATAAATATATATATTTTAGCCTTAAAAAACAATACATTTGAAGAGAAAAACTGTAATATAAAATGATCCTTTAATCGATTTGCCCTTAAACCTCTCCGTCTCTTTTCTCTACGCTCGCAAAACCCATTCATTCTCTCCGTCAGCCGCCAATTCCCACTCCTCTCAGTCTCAACAATGGTAACTCTAACTCACCCGCATCACCAAATCTATCTCTTCTCCAAATTCTCTCTCAAACCCAGTCCCAAATTCTCTTCTTCATCAAGAATCAAAATGTCCCTCCAAGAAAACGCCCCTTCTCTCGCCGTCGTCGGTGTCACGGGAGCCGTCGACCAGGAGTTTCTTTATGTTCTTTCCGATCGCAACTTCCCTTACCGGTCAATCAGAATGTTAGCTTCCAAACGCTCTGCTGGAAAGCAGATAACTTTTGAAGACAATGATTATGTAATATAGGCGCTCACTGCTGATAGCTTTGATGGTGTTGACATTGCGTTTTTTAGCGCTGGTGGGTCTATTAGTAAAGAGTTTGGGCCAATTGCGGTGGATAAAGGTTCAATTGTTGTTGATAATAGCTCTGCTTTTAGAATGGTTGATGGGGTTCCTTTGGTTATTCCTGAAGTCAATCCTGATGTTATGAGTGGGATTAAGGTTGGTTTAAAGAAGGGTGCTTTGATTGCGAACCCGAACTGTTCTAGTATCATTTGTTTGATGGCTGCTACTCCTTTGCACAGACACGCCAAGGTAATGAGAAAATTCCATATTCTCATTCTGTTGTTAGCTACTGAGTTTTTATTTAAAAAAAGTCAACTTTATACTTTTTTTTTTTTTTGGAATCTTTTGATGTTCTAAAAGAAAAATGTGGTTCCAAGATAGTGAAAATGTTGGTATATGGTTTATGGTGCACTTCTTTGCTTTATGAAGAGTGTTTCATGTCTTACATGCTCATCAAAATTTAAATTAAAGGAAAAAAAAAAATCAGTTAAGGTCCTGTTTTGTTTTTCAGCTGTTTTATAAGGATTTCCATGATATTTTTGTTGTAAATGGCAAGTGATTATTTGGTGTTGTAGGTGCAACGCATGGTTGTCAGTACTTATCAAGCAGCCAGTGGTGCTGGTGCTGCTGCAATGGAAGAGCTGGAGCTGCAGACTCGAGAGGTTTTTTCTTCCTATTTAATATCATCGTCTTGGATCATTAGTTGGTTTCTCTTTGGGAAATCTATTGCTAATTCTTGTGTTTGAATCTCCAATTTATCTTTTGGAAAGCCCATTCCTTTTGTCTTATTTGGTTAAAGGTCCCGGAAGGAAAACCACCCACATGCAATATCTTGAAGCAACAGGTTCTTCAGTTTGTTATTAACTCTATCTACATATTTTGATAGAAATGACTTCACCTGCAACCAAGTTTCTAAACTATGCTCTCAATGTATTTGATTTTAAGTATGCTTTCAATTTATTTTCACACGATGCCCCAATTCAATCAAATCAATACAATGAAGAGGAAATGAAATTAGTAAAAGAAACAACGAAAAATTTGGGTAAGTCTTTATAGGCAGAATTTTTGTTTATTTCTTTATCATTATATATATTATGATTACTTTTGAAATTTCTACAGAAAATGTGCATTCTTATTTCTTAATCTTTTTTGAAATGTTTGCTTCATAATCTAGAATGACATGAATGTTAAGGTCACTGCTACATGTATACGAGTTCCTGTCATGTGTGCACATGCTGAAAGTGTCAATCTTCAATTTGAGAAGCCCCTTGATGAGGTACTTTAATGATATTTTAAGTTTTAATGCAGATGTGCTCTGCTCAGTAAATTATTTGTCTGCACTAGCTATTGATTTTCTTTCTTTGCTTCATGTAAATGCTTCTTGTCATTGTGATGATACTTAATTTGGAAACTTGGCCAATATACCATCTTCTTTGTTCCTTTTCAATGTGTACTGCTTGCTGCTTGAAATTCTTGAATCTAGTTATTTGATAATGATGTTCATTATGTTATTCTAGTCATTATTGTTGTTGTTATCATAGAAATGCTATTTGAAATTAGTATGCCTTGTATGCTGTGGTTATTGATCATCAGAATTATGAGAAATGCTTTAAATTGGTTTCTAGTTAATCTTTAAACACCTCTTCTTAAATTGGATGCTTCCTTTTGTTGTCGACAGAGACAGGTTGGAATTGCTAAGTGCCAATTAGTAATTAAAGTTTATGAGCTTTCTTGATTATACAAGTGTATATTGCAATTTATGTATTTGATATATTACTAGCTGAGTCTGCAAAAATGGCTTCCTAAGAATTTTAAATTTTTAGTGGAGGTTCCTGATACAGAAACTATAGAATTTGCCATGTTTTATCATCTCATTCATGTTACAGTAAGAGATTTTTCTCATTTTTACTGCAATCATGATGACTTGAGCAACATCAACTGCGCTGTATCTAGCATTCTTGTCTGTAGGTTTTAAAATCAGTTTTCTGCATTTGACTGATGACAACACTTTGGACTCAAAATACCATGTCTTTCTGGTCAACAATTGTTACAAAGTGGAATACAAGTTGCATGTCCCTGATATCTAACAATGTTTTGATGGGTATTCATACATCCTGCTTTATGAAAAGCTTGCTAT
>CATIWK010688574.1:0-14019 GCA_949634005.1 Mallotus japonicus | reverse complement strand
TTCTCATTGAACATTACACTACTATATTACATATAGTTCCTGACAAATGATTACTATTTCGAGATTTTTATTATAATGCGTTACAACCGAAAACTGAAAACTTTCATTAAAATTTGAGTTTGATGTTCAATTTTCATTTCTAGTAAACATTTGATTCGGTGTGATTCAATTTGAACATAATGCTCATAATAATATTTGACAATATAATATTAAAATTTTTTGAAATATAAACTTTATTATTTTTATATAGATATATAGGTATAGATATAGTTGGTACATCTTTTCTGGTTCTCTTAACCATTAGAGTTGTCTAAACAATGCTCGATAGAGATTTATTCAGTGCTCACAGGAGCTTCCTTTGCTATTTTTGAATTGTGCGATCCTATAGAAACCAAGTAAGAGCCTCACTGATATCTGTCAGATGAATATTCTAGTGTGGAATTGCCAAGAGGTAGGTAAAAAAATGACTGTGAAATCGCTCAAAGAGCTAATCAAATTTCACAACCCGTAAATGGTCTTCCTAATAGAAACTAAAGTCGATACGCAGAAGATGGAAACCCTGAGGATTAACAATCGGTTCGACTTTGGAGAGTACTGCGATCTAATAGATAGATCTGGGGGTCTTGCAATCTAGTAGCGTGATGAGAGGTTGATTCAGATCTACAGAAAAGAAAAGATTTTATATCGACGTGAGAGTGGATACTAGGGTGATATGGCAATTTACTGGGTTTTATGGACCATCAGATCATAGGGAGAGAGATATGGTGTATGAGGAGGTCAGACAGTTACATATGAGTCCAGCTATGCCTTGGCTCATTACCAGTGATTTTAATAGGTATCTCGACCCGAGAGAGAAGATTGGGGGTAGTAGATTTAGCTGGGAGCAAGCCTCACGATTTAGGGGTTTCATGAATGACTTTGGGTTGATGGAGCTGGATTATAAGGGTCCAAGATACACATGGCACAACCGGCAAGTAGAAGATTCTCGCATTATGATTCGGCTGGACAGGGCACTTGCTTCGGTGGAATGGTCTTTAGCCTTCGAAAATGTGGTGGTCATTCATGAAAGATTTGGTGCTTCAGACCATAGGCCCTTGATAATGCAACTGCAGAAAAAGCAAAATAGGAAGAGCAAGAAATTCAAATTTGAAGCAAAATGGAACTGCGAAGAAGGGTGCAGTCAAGTCATAAAAGAAGCATGGGAAAAGGGTAGAGATAAACCTATCACTAAAAAATTGTCTAGTTGTGTGGAAGAATTGAAGATGTGGAGCAAGAATCAATTTAAAGATCCAAAGGTACGTATTGAAGGTCCGAAGCAGAGCATCAACGCACTAAATGAAGGTCTGGTAACAGAAGAGACAAGGCAAGAGGAAAAAGCTCTAAAGAAGGAGGTAATCACTACAAGAAAATTGGGAATTAGAGATGATTTAGTTTGTGACGTTTTTTAAAACGTCTCTAATTGGTAATGTTTTGAGACATTTTGTGGAAAATGTCACATAAAAGTGGAAAATATAAGGCGCCCAATTTTCGCGCGGCTCTAATTTTTTTCCTACCTATTTGGGATGAAATATTTATAATTAGAGACGTTTTGTCTATGTCATTAAATGAGAAGTTTTTGCTACAAATATTTATGTCTCTATATGTTTTGCTTTTGAGACGTTTTCTAAGAATGTGTCAAAATGAGTTAATTCACAACAATTATTAGAGACATTTTTTAAAAAAAAATCATCTCTAATAATTTATGTTTAACAATTAGAGACATTTTACAGTTATGTCCCAAAAACAATTCACAAAAATAATACCATAATTTTCCCCTTTTCTAATTTTTCTTACCCTTCCCTTTTCTAAACCTAATTACACACACAAAAACCTCTCAGATTCCATCACATACATTCACGATGAAAATTTTTCTTTCTTTAATTCACTTCATCTCCTCAATCCAAACCCGATTAAACTAGATCATGAGACCCATTCCGCTTCTGCTTTTGTTTGGTTGATCACTTGTCATTTCTCATTTCTCTTTCTTTTCCCTTCTTTTATCTTCTTGTCTTTCTCTTCGTCTTTTATAAACCTAGTTCTATTAATTCTCTTATTTTCTCTGAAATCATCTAAAAATTCATCCCATAGTTGATTATTTTGCTATGTTTGTTGGGAAATCGAAGGTAATCCCTTAGTTTTACACGCTTTTTTTGTTCTGTTTTTAGATTCTTATGTTTTGGTGTTTAAAGTTTTGTATGTTTTGTTTTGTTCTGTTTTAGAAAAAAAAAATATTTAGGAATATTTTGCAAGTTGCATGATGTCCTTTTCGTTTGGAGAATGAAAAATTATATAACATGTTTTCATATATTTGCAATTGAATAACTTTAGATGAAAATTGGAGAATGAAACTGAATAGTTTTATAAAGATTAAGCGCTGAAATTATGGATTAAAGGGCTGAATAGTTGCAAGATTCTTGATTTGAATATTGCAGTTATACAAAATTGGCTCCACTTTTTACTTGAATTACTTGAGCTTGACTACATAAAAAAAAATAAAAAATGAGATTGAATTTGGGTATTTTGCAATCTGAGTTTTGCCTTTTTTTTTTCTTCTTCTTCTTCAATAAATCAGTCAGTTTAAAGAAAAATAACAATCATATGCAATCATGTTGTTGTCATTTGATCACTAGTGTGAACTAATGTGGTTATTCTTCATGCAGGTACAAGGGCATCTTATTTGTTACAATTGATTAACATAAGCTAGATTCTTGAGGAGTGGAGACAGATTATTGAGGTTGGTCTCTTCTTTATTTAAATTTCATTATATATATACTGTTGCAATTGATATCATGTTTGCCTAATCACTTAGATCAATTGACAAATTTCTCACTGTTGTTAATAACATTTATAATATGTGTTTTTATAGAGTTTTTCTTTCTTGCTGAAAATTCATTATATGAATAAGAATTTAGCTTAATTAATTAATTAATTATTTAGCTTTATTGACTAAAAAATTATAAATTTAATGATAAGTCATGTAACAGCTTGAGTTTTGTCATTGAAAATTAAAAGAGATGTAGTGGAAATAAAATAAAATTCAATGAAGCAACTTCTAATAATCTAATAACAACTTCTCACAAAATTGACCTTGAAAACTTTGACGTTATGAAGTTGTTACTTCTTTTTATATTGTTATATTAAATATAATCAGAGCTTTTATTTTTTGAAGTTGTTACTTATTTTCAGACATGTATAGAGTTTTGCTTCATGATAAAAATTGCTAACTTGTAGTGGCTTATGTTGCAAAATAAATGGTTGGTAGTGCCTTCAAGTTGTGCTACTTTAGTTTAGTTCTTTGCCAATAGATATTTATAATATCATATTTTAAATGAACATAAGCTGAGATGAATTGCTCTGTTTTGATTGTTTTGGTAGAATTTTCTTAGTTTAGCTCCACAGCTTGTAAACCATATTGGTTGAAGTAGTTTATCAATTGTAAGGTTTTTTTTTTTTTTTTTATTAATTGTCCTTAGTATTGACTATCATAAACAACCCCTTTTTTCTTATTATTATTGCTAAGCTTTATTAGATCGAAATTAGTTGAGAATTTTTTTTTTCTTGTGAATGTTTCCAGATTTAAAATTGGTGGGACTGAAGTGGCTGGCCTGTTATTTTTAAAGCAGAAGAGGATTGACCTAGTTTCGAAGGTTTTTGTTTAATCCTTTTTTTATTTTGCCTTTCTTTAAGTTGATGTTATTGTACTGTTGTATTTTTTGGGATTATATTGTTGTGCTCTTTGATCTGTTTTGATCAAGAAGAATAAGAAGCTAGGAATTATTTCCTTTCCATCTTAGCGGCTTGCATATAACATTTTATTAAGAAAAAAATAGACTTCTTTTTAATAAGTAAAAAATATGTACAAAATAGTAGCCTACAATTTGCACTCAAATAATCACAATAGCAGCCTAAATTTTGCATTTAAATAATCAAAATAGCAGGCTGTTTTTGATGTCTACCTTAAAAAGAAATTATATGTGTACTTTTAGTTCATAATTATTGTTAAATAATTGTTGTTTAATGTTCACTTATACAATTTTATATGATGTAAATGTGTACTTCATTGCCTATATTTATGTTTGATTTTTATGTTTTTTATAATTGTTTTCTTTATTTCATGGCTGAAATTTTGATTCTTTATAGTTTGGTTATTCTTTAACAACATTTTAGTTTTCAAGAAAAATTTATATTCATTTTTCAATTGGAAAAATATGATGTCATGTTTTATATTCTATTTTTATTTTTAGAAGAATGGATAAGAGTTGGATGACTGCGAAGAGATTTTCAATTGAACATGTGCAAGGGGTAGAGTCATTCATGAAATTTGTAAAGGATCATATAGGTCCAGAATGTGATATTCGTTGTCCATGCATAGATTGCTTAAATTTGCGCATTTATAGCCAAGATGTAGTTGCTAGCCATCTTTTAGTCCCGGGTATAAACAAGTTTTACACTCGATGGATTTATCATGGAGAAGGTTGTAATGACACTACTAGAAGTGAGTTAGATGAAGATAGTGACGATGATATTGATAATGAGGAAGATGGGGATGAAGATGATGGGTTGAAGGATATGCTAGGGGATTTAAACAATTATCTGAATAGCTTGCAAGATGATAATAATGTTGACGGTGATTGTAATGGATATGAAATTCCAATTGAGAGCTTTGAGAAGTTATTGAAAGAAGCTCAACAGGAAGTATATCCTGGTTGCTCAAATTTCTCAACTTTATCATGCATTGTGAAGTTGTTACATTTGAAGGTGTACAATAGGTGGAGCAACAAGTCTATTGACATGTTGTTAGATTTCTTGAAGGAATTATTGCCTAATGGTGAGAAGCTTCCGAAGTCTCACTATGAAGCAAAAACCATGTTGAAGGATTTAGGATTAGGGTATATTTCTATTCATGCATGCAAGTATGATTGTGCCATTTTCTGGAAAGAATATCAAGATCAAGAAGAGTGTCCAATTTATGGTACTTCAAGGTGGAAACTTAATGATGGGAAAGGGAAAAAGATCCCTCATAAGGTGCTGCGATATTTTCCACTAAAACCACGTCTCCAAAGGCTGTTTATGTCTAAAAAAACAGCTATGGATATGAAGTGGCATAAGGAAAAACGTGTTGATGATGATAATGTCATGTAACATCCTGTTGATGCTAAAGTATGGAAGCATTTTGATAGTAAGTTTCCATGGTTTGCAGACGATTGTCGTAATGTAAGACTTGGATTAGCAACTGATGGTTTCAACCCATTTGGTCATATGAGCAATTCGTATAGCATGTGGCCAGTGATTCTAATGCCATATAATTTACCACCTTGGAAGTGCTTGAAAGAGCCATTCTTAATAATGTCTTTGCTCATTCCAGGTAGGAATTCTCCAGGGAAAGACATTGATGTATATCTACAACCATTAATAGATGAGTTAAAAGAACTTTGGGAAATTGGTGTGGAAACTTATGATGCTTCTTGTGGAGAAAAATTTCAAATGCATGCAGCTGTTTTGTGGACCATAAATGACTTTCCAGCTTATGGTAATTTGTTTGGATGGAGTACTAAAGGATATATGGCATGCCCTGTTTGTAACCATCAAACAAGTTCATTAAAGTTGAGGAGCAAAATTTGCTATATGGGACATCGTCGATATTTGCCTTTTGATCATAAATGGCGAAGAAGTAAAAAGTTTGATGGCAAGCCAGAACGTCGATCACCACCGATGCAGTTATCTGGAAATGACTTGTTACAACAATTAAACCATCTCACAGATGTCGTACCTGGAAAACATCCAAATAATAGGAAACGAAAACGTACACCTGAATAATTGAACTGGACCAATAAAAGCATTTTATTCAACTTGCCTTATTGGGAACACTTATTATTAAGGCACAATTTGGATGTTATGCATGTTGAGAAAAATATATGTGATAACATTTTGGGCACTTTATTGGATATTGAAGGAAAAACAAAGGATACAGTCAAGGCAAGACAAGACTTGGAAGATTTGAACATAAGAAAAGAATTGCATCTGCAAAAGAGAGATGATGGATCATATATTGTACCATCTGCTTGTTACACAATGTCAAAGAAGGAAAGACAATCCTTTTGTGAGTTTCTAAAAGCAGTGAAGTTTCCAGATGCCTATGCTTCAAACATCTCTCGTTGTGTTAATGTGATTGAGGGAAAAATTTCTGGATTAAAGAGTCATGATTGTCATGTTCTTTTACAACGATTACTTCCGATTGGCATACGTGGATGTTTATGTAAAGATATATCAAGTGCCTTGGCTGAATTAGGAAATTTTTTCCAGCAATTATGTTGTAAAACATTAAGGTTGGATGAAATAGAACAAATGGAAAAGGACATTGTTTTAATTCTATGCAAATTGGAAATGATCTTTCCTCCTTCTTTCTTTGATGTGATGGTTCACCTAGCAATTCACTTACCAACCGAAGTAAAACTTGGTGGTCCAGTTCAATTTCGTTGGATGTTTCCTATTGAAAGGTAATATTATGCTATTAAATATATATATTTTTTGGTCATTCATAAATTTAGTTTCATTTTGCTAAATGCTATCAATTTAAATTACATTTGATAGATTCTTAGGCTCCCTCAAGCAATTTGTGCGAAATAAAGCTCGGCCTGAAGGTTCTATTGCAGAAGCTTATATTGCTAAAGAATGTTTAACGTTATGTTCGATGTATCTGCATGGAATTGAGACCCAATTCAATCGGGATGAGCGAAATTTTGATATGGCTAAAAATGGTGGATTGCCCATTTTCTCACAAAACTTTCGACCAATTGGTGGATCAAAATATATTGAGTTGACAAAAGAAGAGCTCAATATGGCCCATTGGTATATTTTAAATAATTGTGATGAGGTGGAACCTTTTATAGAGTAAGTATATAGCTACTACATGAATTTTGTAAATTTCAATCAATAATTTAGTAAATTATTGAATCCTTTGTTTAGGAAGCATAAAGAAGAGCTTAAGAATGAAGGGTGTTTAAACATTGAGCAAAAACATAAAGAGACATTTGCCTCGTGCTTTAGGCGACATGTAAGTTTTTTGTATTAAAATTTATATACCATCTTGGAAAAAATTTACATCTAATATTATTTTCATTTAAGGTTTTACTCTTTATTTGTATAGATGATGCGCTTGTACAATCGTAGAAAACCAGAAGCAACTGAAGCATTGTATGCATTAGCATCTGGACCTCATATATGTGCAAAAAAATATACTGGATGCATTATTAATGGAGTGCGATTTCATACAAAAGAGCATGATATCCGCCTTAAAACTCAAAATTATGGGATTGTTGTTGAAGGAAATCACAAAGATGAGTTTCTTGATTTTTATGGTGTTCTCCTTGATATTATTGAGTTAGACTATGTCAAAGGTAGAAGTGGTGTTCTCTTTAAGTGTAAATGGTTTAATTTGGGTGACAAAAGAAAGGGTGTTCATTTTGATGGAAAGTTGACAAGTGTCAATGTAAATAGGTTTTGGTATGAGGATAACCCTTTTATATTGGCGTGTCAAGCAAAACAAGTATTTTATCTTAAAGACACAATTTTAGGAAATAATTGGCAAGTAGTTCAAAAATTCCACCATAGGCATGTTTATGATGTTCAAGAAATTGAAGATGAATTGGTGGATATTATTGAATCACAAAATTGCAATAATGAGGTTTATCAAGAAATAGACTCAAATGAAAATGTTATTATTAGTGATATAGGAGATAATGAAATGGCACCATTGCACCGTGATGATGTAGATCCTGATATTGTTAATGGTAATAGAGTGCAAAACATGAGAGAGGAACAAGTGGATGACTTTTTGGTGGATGATTTTGATGAAGAAGACTGCACTTTAATTGAATATATTACTGATGAGGAAGATGGACTTGACATGGATGATGATATAGATGTTGATGATGCCTAAAGGATTTTGTAAGTCTTTGTATTTTTAAATGATCTGAAAATATTTTTAATGTAATTAATAATTTTAATGTAGTTTTGTTTTTTGTAATTTTCAATATTTTTATGACAGGTAGCTGAAAATGGCCCCAGGTGGAAGGAGGAGTTCTGTTGCATCTTCTCAAACATTGAATAATGTGCAAAATTCTACAAGTTTGGATCAACCCAACAGACAAGAAAATCAAGTCAATACGTCATCCGATCAAGTTGCCAATTCTATTAGTAGTGAGCATGAATCAGGTCTTATATTTTATTGGTCAATTAGATTTCTTGCATAAATGGTGCTGGACATGTTGTATATTTGTTAGTTGCATTGATGTGGTTTAAATATATATATGTTGATCTCTATATCTGCTAATACTATACACACACACACTAAAATTTTCTCTCATTTCCCATCTGAAAATGAGTGTTGTATATTGAACAAAATATAGCATTTATCTCTACAAGCTGCTTCTATTTTCTTGTAATAGATAGATTCTATGCATGCCAAATACATACTTTATTTTGTTGCTAGGTCATTGATCTATTTTCTTCTATACATGAAAGTTTGGACTTGCACTTGTTTTCATTAAGAATAGAGCTGATTCTTAAATTTCAGACCTGATCTATTTTCTTCTATAATGTCTAATTTTATCCAATATAGTGGAGAGTCAAAGTCATTACTAAATAAACGAGTGTTGTATACTAAATAAAATTTAGCTAATTCTTTAAGAGTGCAATAACACTAAGAATTCCATTTTTGCTGTATATTGAACTATCAAGACTAATTTCCACCCTGATTTACTATGATGTAAAGAATTTGATCAATAGAATATATTTTATGTAGTTTCCACTTCTACAAAAAGAAAAAGAGGACCAACAAGGGGTAAGGAATTACAAAGGATGAATGATTCACACAAAACTCTCATGGAAGTGTGTATAGATCCAATTCAAGGTAGACCAACGGACAAGGTGCAATCATCAAAACTATCATATGAGATTGGGATAGTTTCTCGAGAATTTCAGTTTTGTCTGGTGTCCTTCCCTAAGTTCAAAGAAGATGAAAGGAACCTTGCATATGACCAAATCAGAGTAAGTTTAATATTTATTCAAAAACCTTTTACAATGTATGAGTTCTTTATAGTCTAATATGGTATTATTTGTTGTTATTCTAAATAGATGAGATTAAAGATTCCAGGGTTGTATTCTGAACCAAGAGTAAAGAAAACTGTTAATGGTATTCTTAGTGGTCGGTTTAGAAATCGAAGATATGCATTGCACAAGTATTATGAGAAATTTGAGTCCGATGAGATAGCTCGCCAAAACATACCTGAAAAAGTAACTAAGGAGCAGTGGGATGACTTGTGTGATTATTGGTCGAAAGATGGTGTTAAAGTATGATTAAAAAATTTAAATTCTCTTGTCAATGCATGTGTATATGTATATAATACGCTATGTTCATTTAAATGTAGGACAAATGCAAGAAAGCAATTACAAGTAGAGCAAAAATGGGGACTCCACATAATCAAGGATCATGAGCATTTGTTGTTGTTAGACATGAGCTTGTGAGTTTTTTTTTTTTCATAAAATGCATGTTATTATTTCTCTATCTTTTTTCCTTTTCATTTGATTTCAATTTTTCTTTCAATTTTCTCTTTAATTCATATTTGAAAATCATGTCTGAAATTTAGTTCAATTTTTCTTTATTTCAATTTTTCCTTTTCTAATATTTGAAAATCAGGTCTGAAATTTAAGAATCAGCTCTATTGTGTTTTTCTTTTAGTGTATTTAATTCATGATTTAGGATAGTATACAATTTTAGGGAATGAAGTTCTGTTAGACATGAGCTAAATCAGTTGTGATTTTTGTCTGAAATTTGAGAATCAACTCTACTTTTTAAGATGTTGCTTTAATTATTTCGTATTCATCTAAGATTTTTTTTTTGGTTGGGTAGATATTGCTTTGCTGCAATTTTTCAGTCTAAGGTTTTCATTCTATTGTTATTTTAAGATGTTAATCTCTCTCTTTGCAGTATTGTTGTTGTTGTTCATTTAATCCTATTACTTTCAATAATTTTTTTCTTCATTAATAGACCAAGAAACAAAACAATGGCCAAGAATGTGATCGTATTGCTTTGTATAAGCATACCCACTTTAGTGAAGGGAAAGGATGGACATCTGAAGTAAAGTTTGTAAGTCATTAATTGTTGTGTTTAAAGCTGCTTTAATTACTAAGAACATTAGAATATTGATTTATACATTGTTCATGTAGACACAAATGCAAGAATTATTAGCCAAATCAACTGCAGAAGGTGCAAGACTTAGTGATGATCAAATATGTGATCAAGTATTAGGAACTAGATCAGGCTATGTTAAAGGTCTGGGATTTGATCCAAGACCTATAACCTCTACTTCAGGCACTACTTCAATGGTTCAAGACCTTCAAGAGAAGCTGAAACAATCGCAAGAAGAAAATAACCAACTCAAACACCTATTGGATGAAGAAGTTAAAAGGGGGGAAAGGAGGGAGGCTACTTTAGCAAAACATGAGATATTATTTCGTCGACTACTTGGATCGGAATATGAAGAGTAAGTAGGAAAAATTAGGCTGTTAATTGTCTTTTAACTAATTTTAATTGAGATGTCTGTGATTGTATTTTCACTAACCAGAAATAATTTTATTTTAAAATTTAATTGAGTGCAGTGAAGATGTGGATCCCTCAACATAATATAAATCTGTCTTTCCATCTTGTAAGTGAATTTTCTATTCTTTGATTAAATAGAATTCTGCTTCTATTTTGCTTATTCTTTTTCTTTTTTGGTTTGTATTTTCTGTATACTATTTTCTTTTTTGGTTTGTATTTGCAAATTGTAATACCTTGTGCTGATGTGCATATGGATACTATAGTTTTTTTCAAGAAAGCTTCAGTTATAGTTGTTTTGAAATTCTATTGTCAAACATGATAATCATTATATTTTTATTTGAGAAATTTCAAGTAATATTTCACGTTAGTTTGTAATTTTTTTTATTGTAATGGATGTTCATTGTTCAGTATTGATTTTTTTTATAGCTTTCTTTAATGTTGTTTTTGCAGGTATTTCAGCTCTACTGTTTTTGCACCTTTGATTGTCAATGGTTGATTGGGTGAGAAGTATGATGAACTATAGTTTTTTGGATGTTATTGGTATGGTTTTTGATAACTCGGATAACTGAAGTACAATGAACTATAGTATTCTGAGTAGTTTTTAGAACTGCCAAACTTTTGCTATCTTTTGTTTGTCCATATAGGTAAGTGTAACTATTGGCAATACTCTCTTATATGTTATTATACTCAGATATGTTATTATACTTTGTTATATAGATTGTTTATAATAGTACTTAATTTTAGAATTTTTTTACTTGTCTACTTGTATGGATGATAATGCTAGAATTTTAATAAAAGGATTTAAAAATTACATATAATTAATTAAAAATTTCGTATGGATGAAAAATAATAGAAGTTAAAAAAATGGTACAATCAAAGACAATTTAGAAATGTGGCAAAAAATACAGCATTACAAGAAAAAAAAATAAAAAATGTCACTAAAACAGTAAAATAATGAAAGACATATTAAAGAAAACGTCCCAAAAAATGATTGATTACTCATGACGAAAATAAAAAACGTCACTAAAATATTAGCATTTTGAAGACATATTAAAGAAAATGTCCCAAAAAATGATTGATTACTCATGACGAAAATAAAAAACGTCACTAAAAGATTAGCTTTTTGAGACGTTTTAAAAAACGTCATAAAAATCAAAACGTCCCTAAAAATGACTTTTAGGGACGAAAAATTTAGTCACAAATTACTTTCCGTATGGCTTACGTGCAACATTTAGGGACATTTTTATTTCGTCGCAAAACGTAATATTTAGAGACGAATTCAAAATTTCGTCTCTAATAACTATTTGCGATTGCAATATGGCGACACACGTGGCGACGTTTTTTTTTCGTCCTGCAAACTTATTAGTGACGTTTTATTTGTTTTGCGTGACGTTTTTCGTGCGTCTCAAATTCCATTATTTGTTGTAGTGAATGGATTTGTGGCACCAAGAAGAGTTATACTGGTTACAATGATCCCGAGTTCACTAGTTAAAAAACGGGGACCGTAATTCAAAATTCTTCCATATCTCTGCAATTCAAAGAAGATAAAGGAATAAAATTGTCAAGATTCGCTCTAAAGAAGGGATTTGGTTAAACTCAGAAGCAGCTATTTACAAAGAAGCTACTTACTTTTTCCAAAATCTTTATCAACAGGAAGATGTAGTCACCGACTTCTCCATTCTAAATTATATTCCGAAGATGGTTACCGAAGATATGAATAGAATATTGGCAGCAGATGTGACGGAACAAGAAATTAAGGTAGCAGTGTTCAGCTTAGGGAAATTTAAGGCTCCTGGACCAGATGGTTTTCCAAGAACTTTTTTTCAAGATAACTGGGATACAGTTAAGAGAGATGTTATCCAAATGACCAAGACCTTCTTTGCAACTGCTACCATGCCTCAAAATCTCAATAAAACTCACATTGTTCTAATTCCCAAGCTTAGAAAAATCCTCTGATTTTTGCCCCATAAGTTGTTGCAATTTCCTTTACAAAATTATTGCCAAAGTTTTAGCGAAAAGGTTAAGGCCTTGGTTAAACCGTTTGATTTCTCCTTATCAGTCTGTTTTTGTCCCTAACCGTAGCATCATCGACAATGTTATCATCACACATGAAGCTTTCTATGGCTTAAAATCGAAGACTAGAAGAAGCACTCATAATCCAGCCCTGAAAATCGATATGGAAAAGGCTTACAATAGGGTGTGCTGGGTTTTTCTGGAAAGAGTTCTAATAAAAATGGGGTTCTCTCAATGGTGGTGTAAACTGATAATGGAGTGTGTGCAATCAGTTAGCTATATTGTTGTGATAAATGACAATGTCTTAAATGCCTTTCATCCTATGCGAGGAGTTAGACAGGGTGACCCTCTCTCACCCTATCTATTTATCATTATTTCTGATGTTCTCTCAAGATTATTGATGCAGGGTCTCCAAGATAATGCAATAAAGGGATACAGAATAAATAAAGGAAGCCCCATACTCACCCATGCCAAATTCGCAGATGATACCATTCTATTTGGGAGGGCTAAAGTGAATGAAGCTATGGCAATTCGGTCAATCCTCCAACAGTATTATGAAGCATCGGGACAAAAGTTGAATACCAATAAATAAGGTATTCTTTACAGCATAAATACTCCTTTCTCAACAAGAAAACACATATGTGATTTATTTGGGATAAAAGAAGATCGAGCCTTGTACAAGTATCTTGGGGTTCTGGTGATGTGGGGAAGATTTAGGGTGAGCCTGTGTGACTCAATTTGCGTGAAGGTAATGCAGAAAGCACAGAATTGGAAGGCTAACTCTCTCTCTCTAGCTGGTAGAGATGTGATGGTCAAAGCAATTCTTCAAGCCATACCCTCCTATGTAATGTCAGTGTTTAAACTTCCCTCATTTATCATAAAAAAATTGCAACGGATGATAAAGAATTTTTGGTGGGCGCAAGATACGACTAAGAGGAAAATAAACTAGGTTGCTTGGAAGCACCTCACGGTTATTAAAAGTGAAGGTGGTCTGGGATTTCGAGAATTGGAACAATTTAATAGGGCGTTGCTTGAGAAACAGAGCTAGAGAGTTCTAAAAAATGCGAGCTTTTTGAGCTCAAAAATCCTAAAAAGTGTCTACTTTTCTCATACCATGTTTGTGGAAGCAAATAAAGGATACAGGCCTTCATGGATTTAGGCAAGTTTGTTACAGGGCAGAGAGGTTATAGTAAAAGGAAGTCGATGGAATGTATCATCGAGTCAGCTTATTAATGTTTGGGATGATAAATAGATTCCCGGGATTCAGAATTTCAAAGTCCGTACAATAGCTCCATCAATTCATTAAAACCTTAGAGTCACAGATTTGATAAACCATGAGCAAAGACAATGGAAATGGGATGTTCTTC
>CATIWK010688370.1:0-15601 GCA_949634005.1 Mallotus japonicus | reverse complement strand
AATAAATAATTAAAACTTCATATATGCTAGAAAAACATTTTGAAATATAAATTTGTATATATATATATATATATATACTAGTTTGATATTATTTTTCCAACAATAAATACTTACTCAAATTATCATATTCAGATATTGTTTTGAGTTTTATATACTGTTTTGAGTTTCAGATACGAATAATATTTAGAAAATATACTAATTTTAATTGTATCATATACGAATAATATTCAGAAAATATACTAATTTTAATTGTATCATATACGAATAATATTCAGAAAATATACTGTATTTATGAGTTTGAGATACCGTTTTTAATTTTCAGATATTGTTTTGCGTTTGCGATACTGTTTTGAGTTTCAGATACGAATAATATCAAAAAAATATACTATTTAATTGTATCATATACAAATAATATTAAAAAAATATACTGTATTTATGAGTTTGAGATACTGTTTTTAATTTTCAGATACTATTTTGAGTTTTAGATATTGTTTTGAGTTTCAGATTCTTATAATATTCATAATATACTGTTTTGAGTTTCAGATTCGTATAATATTCAGATAATATATTGTTTTGAGTTTCAGATACTGCTTTGAGTTTTATATTCTTATAATATTCAGATAATATACTCTTTTGAGTTCCAAATACTATTTTGAGCTTCAGATTCTTATAATATTCAGATAATATACTGTTTTGAGTTTCATATTCTTATAATATTCGGATAATATACTATTTAGATTGTATCATATATGAATAATATTCAAATAATATATTGTTTTTAAGTATCATTCTTATTACTTTGTAAGCTTGTTGTGCAACAAAAATTTTAACTAATAATTTTAATTAATTTTTAACACAATTGGACAATACAGACCTAACTTTTAATCATTTAACACAAAAATAATATTCTGAAAATATATTGTTTTGATTGTATAATATCAATTGAACACATATACATATTTATCCATTCAAGAAAGGTCTACAATAACAACTGCTGCATGAAAGAAATTAATGTATGTTCAAGTAAGTAGTGTATAGGCGCGTTGAAATCTAGAATCCGACTTGAGTAGCATGTATGCAGCTGTAAAATTTGGACCAAGTGGGGCATTAAGGTTGAGAATTGGTGTGTTAAGTGTGGACTATAGTTCAATGGAGTTAATACCTAGAGTTTTAACCTAATTGAGGATGTGATTGGTTAACCATGTTCCATAAAATCTGTAGGTGCAAGCCACTACAACAAAAACCTGCTGGTATTTTGGAAGTGATCTTGTTCTGCTATGGCTATTTGAAGCTACAAAATTCATGTATATTATAGTAGTACTCAATGCAATCTTATGGACTGATATCTACCTACTAATTGCAGCTTTTTTTTTTTTTGAACCAAAGCATATGTAACATCACTATATCATGCTACTATTTGAACATAATGTTCCACAAAAAGCGCACCTATAACATTGCCCTCAGCATATACATTAAAATACTTGATCAAACCAAGAATAGACCAAATTTTCACACCAGCCAACCGCAGAAAAGCAACTTCCAACATGAACAAATCATACTTTATCCTAAATGAAATCCTATCAGATGTAACAAGTTTCCCACAAAATACAGAATAAGAAGTTTCCAGAAAAGTTTTGATAGCAACAAAAATGATGACAGCTAAACGTTACTGCCAAACATCTCTTGAAAATGGAAAAAAAAATATCATAATGAACCCAATCTAACAAAGATATCCAGAATTAAAAGGAAGACTTTAAGATATAACAGTCGTGCCATCTCTAGTTTTGCCTCCTAAAAGCAAGTACAATCTGTCAAAGAACTCAAAAACTTCACTGCTAGGTTGGTGAATTAAAGATATGACAGTCGTGCAATCTCTAGATAGACCTCGTAATGTTTGCGTCAAAAGTTGAAGCACTACCACTAGAAATGGAATTCAAAGTTAAGTAACTAGAAATTTTGGGTCTTAATTTAGAATAGCATAGGATATATAAGATGAAACAGTTTAAGGAAATTTCATAATGATGCGATGCTCACAATGAAAACAGAGGAAAAGTTAAATTCTGAAGTCATTTTAAAATATCAGGAATATCAATAATTATTCACAAGGAAAGAGATGGCTTAGATAACTAAAAAAATGATCAGGTGATGAAAGATCTAAGAGACTGGCCTGTCAAGTCCGCTGGTTGGTTCGTCAAGGAAGAGCAATCTGGGTCTCATAAGGATTTCAAGAGCAATGTTGACCCTTCTCTTCTCACCTCCACTAATCCCACGCAAATGCTAATTTCCAATAAAAATTCACTTGCAAATTCAATCAAAGCAAAAAAATCCAAAAAAGCAAATTCACTTGCAAGAACCCTAATCTCACACACAGCTGATTTCCATTAATTACAAGATGAAGAATAAAATTGTTAGGGTTTCTGATGATGGGGAAGAAGAAGGAAGGTGTAGATACAAAAATAAAAAATAACAAAAAAATAATTAAGATGGACTGTGAAAAATAGAAGAAACAAAGAAAAAAAAGAAAAGAAGAAGAAGACGCTCTCGCGAGGAAGAAGAAGAACGGCGTTTTTCAGGCACGCGTGTAATTTTTTACAAAGATAAGGTACGCATGTAATATTTTCAAAACATGGGACATTTGATGTTAATGGCACCTATTTTTGGGCATTTATGTAAAAAACCCTTAAAACATGTAGACTAAGCCTATCTAATTAAAATCAATATAGATTAGACTAACTTTAGGGATTTATGTGCTTTCTTATGGATGTGTTTTTCCAATCAAAAATACCCATTTTTCGACTAGAATTGAGCTACTAAATTACATTTTTTATTTTATTTATTTTTATAACTTAAATTTGATTCAAAAGAGGGTTAAATCAGTAATTTCTCATTGGGGGCAAAATAGTAATTTTGCATTTAAAGACTGAAGGTAAAACACTTAAGTGTAAGAGTCAGTATAAGGGTTTTGGGGGCAAAAAGAAATAAACTACAAACATACAGACAAATAAGTCATCATATAGCAAAAGCAAAAGTAAAAAAAAGTTTAACAGTGCGCCAATCAATCATTAGCTCTAGTGTTAGGCATGGACTTTACCCGCCAACTTGGTCATCTATTTGAGGAGTCGTATGAGAAGCTCTAGCACTAAAAGTACAATATTGAAGCATCCAATGCTTAAATTTGTAAGCTGCTGATGAAGTACCTCGTTCTCACGCTCCAAGCTGCACGTATAACTCTACTCCACAGAAGAGTAGTTAGAATCATGCGTGCATTTGCATATACTTATTGTAAAATACTTACTCGCCAATTGTTTATAACCTGCATAGTAAATAGTCTTTGAGATAAGGTGAGGCCATACAGGTATTCCGCCAATGTCCAAGGGACATGAAGTGTAAATTTTACTAACATTAGCAATTAGTGTTGCAGTTCATGTAGGTAAATGCTCGACAATACTTACATGTGAAGCATTTAAAAGAGTGAAGATAAGAGGAGTGATGCCATCAAGGTGAACCTAATGCTCAATGGGACTTTGGACCGTAGGAGCCCAGTAAATCATAGATCGATCTAGCAAAGAAATATCACTGACATTAGTACTCATATAAGCCTCATCCCGGGTAACCTCAGGATGGTGAATAGGAGGCTTAGGCTCTTCAGACTTAGCATCCATCTCCATAGCCTCATTTAGAGTATCATTTGGAGCGTCACCTTAAGCCTCAACAAGAGGAGAACTTACTCCCATAAACTGTAAAAGTAAAAGATAGTCAATAACATGAGCAGTAATGAAAAAAAAAGGGATGAAGAGTATACCTCATATGGATCAATAAGAATATGCTCTAAGAGATGCTCCTGAATGTACCTCTGATAACTATGAGAACGCTCAAGCAAAGATGAAGTATCGAATCCTTAGATAGCCTCTCTCAACTCCAAAATATTAAGGCCGATATAGGGCATGGAATGTGGTGATAAGAAGGTCTAGTATGCCAGCTATACACATGCTCTCTTAAGGACCACATCTTGTGTCCATATCTAGGAAGTAGAACTCTCAACGTCTCGAGCCTCGTAGCATTAACCATTAAAGGATACTACTGAATGTGCTCAGCAGTACCAAGCCAATCAACTCTAATTCGCAACAAAGAAATTCAAACAGATAAGTTTTCATTTTACTATAAAAGTATATAATACTAACAATTTTGTTTCTTGTTCTTACCAGGTTCCACTCTAGAGAGTTAAGTTGCTCTCGGTAAGTGTGAAGTCCAAACTTGATGCTAGACAGATGAGAAGAGCCCCATCTGCTCATCAAAGGGAAGCTTTTGTCAATGCTAACAGTGCTGAAGCCATGTATTAGACCGATCTCTATGCTCCAAATCTAAAAAAAGTGGTAAAATCAGTAAAAAAACATAAAAAGAAGCTTAAAAGATAAAAAAAAAGGATATATACGTGCAAGACATGCTAGAATCCACACATCGTGGTTATACCACGGCAAACTGTGTCAAGCTTGTATTAGAGATATAAAAGAGTTACAGTACCCCAATCAAAGGTAGGATCCTTATCCAGATCACGGAGAGGGCTAAGAAGTGCTATGCTGACCTCGTGACCAATCTCAAAAAAGAGAGTAGTGCTTAATAATATCAGAAGAAAACACTTTATCTTCTGATTGATCTGATGAGGAGTAGTGGCAAGAAGTCTAGAAAATTTGCAAATAAGTAAAGAAAGGACAATATTCTTCTAATTTTTCCATGAAGGAATGAAGCCTATCAGATCCTCAACATATCTACTCCTAGCATCCTTAGGAATGAAGTAGTGGCTAAGATCGAAAGGGACAAGCGTACCACCGAATGCAATCCTAGTAATAGCAAAAAAAGTCATTGGAGAGATAGTCAACTTGCCTACGCAAGTATGGAATGTGTGTCTTGTATCCATCCATCTCTCCATCAAAGTGTAGAGAGACTGATGATCTGATCGACCCTAAGAAGGCGGTAGAGCAACAATAAAGTGTCTAAAGTCGGACACCCATATTTCCTCTTCATATTATCAGACTAATTGTGAAAGAGCTCCCGAACTAACTAAAAGCATCCTAAAAACTTGATCCATTTCTAAATAAAATTCAGAAAATCTGGATCATTTTCATTTTCATTTTATTTTCATATTTGTTTTATTTTTATTTTTATAATCATTTTTATTTACTAGTCATTTTTTGCATTATTTTAGTCTCATTTTTATTATTATCATTTTATTCATTTTGTTTTTAAGAAAATAAGAAAATATAATAATAATAATAATAATAATAATAATAATAATAATAATAATAATAATAATAAATAGATTTTTGACCAGAAATCCATTTCCCGATCGAAAATGTAGATTTTCGGGAAATATAGATTTCTGACCAAAAATCTACATTTCTGATCTCGGCCCTTTTGTATAATTTTCAATTTTTAATTTTAATTTTTATTTTACAAAATAATTATTTTCCTATTACTAGCATGTATATCAGTCTAATTGTACTAACATGTATATCACTATAATTTTACAATATTCAGTATAACTGTATACATTGATCCAATAAAATTACTTAAATTTTGCAGAATAAAAGCGTGAAGAATGTAAAACAGACCTCATTCCTTACATTTGAGAATCGGTGTGAGTCAAATGGAAAAGAGAAATAATTTCATCACCTTTATGAAGTCCTAAATCATTATGTGGAAAATGTGGAGCCCTGACAGGCAAATCTGATGTAGTAGAAGTACCTATACCTAGGTCATGTGACGGGTCAGTCATAGGATCAGACATATTGAAAATTGGACTCGAAATGAGCAAGTAATTGAAGAAAGAAAATCAAATCATAAAAAGAAAAAAAGGAAGAAGAAAGATGTAATGCTGATCATGAAATGAGGAGAAGGAAATGAGGTGAGTATATAAGGTGGTAAATATCCACTTTAGTCCACTAAAGTTTGCTTGCAATTAAGTCCTCAACTTTTCTTACAATTTAGTCCTTAAACACTAAATTGTCGTGAAATAATAATGAATTCCTATTGATTCCAGAGAGGTAACATAAAAAAAACATAATTAAATAATACCACAAAATTATGAATTTGTCAATCAGCAAAAAATTCAGAATCAATCAGCAAAAATCCAAATCAATCAGCATAAAAAATTTAGGTATTCCAATCTGAATACATAGATTTTCATATCCCGCTTGACACTCCACAACAGCTATACAGTACATCTCGTTTGATGCTGCTCAACAACTATATAGCAAATTTAGTTCAATCCGTGTGACGCTGCACAACAGCTATACAACACATCTCGCTTGAATCTTCACAGTAGCTATAAAGCAAATTCAGTTCAATCTACTTGACACTACACAATAGCTATACAACAATTTCACTTGACACTTCACAACAGCTATATAATAATTTTGCTTGGCGCTACACAGTAGCTATACAGCACATTCATTTTAATCTGCTTGACGCTGCATAACAACTATATAGCAATTTCGCTTAACCCTACACAATAGCTATACAACACATTCAATATCTCTCTCTTAACGCTGCACAGCAGCTATACAACATCTTCTACCTGACACTATACAATGGTTGAGATGCCGCAAATCAGATATACAACAATTACTCAACATTTGAAGCAAAGCATTGGATCAAATTCAACCAAGGTCAATGAATAAAGAAGGGATCTAACAACCACACAAAGGTAAGTATCAATATACTCTAGTCTGAAACTAAGTGCTTATTAGCTTTACCGCAATTCATCAAGCAAACTGCGACAAATAGGGGCAATTGTAAGCACCAATTTCTAGATGATGTGATTTTGGATGCGACAGAAGATCCGATTATACAAAATTTATTACAAAAATAGGTCAATAGATCTTGATTTGTGGATCTCAGGACTAGATTATAACTTTTTTTTTTTGGAGATATTTGTAAACTTTTTAGTTTAGGGTTAAAATGGTAAAAATGTAAAAATAAATAAATAAATAAATATTAATGTTGATCGAAATTACATAATTCCTTGGAGTTATGTAAATCGGAATTACATAAGTCCGAGGAATTATGTAAATCGGAATTACATAATTCCGATTGAAAATATATAATTCTGAAACATACTTCCGATCAAAATTAGCATAATTCCAATCGAAAATATATAATTCCGATAAAAAATACATAGTTCTGATTGGCACCGATTGTAATTTTTTAATTTTTAATTTTTATTTATTTATTTATCTAATTTTTTATTGGTTAAAATAAAGATTTATTTGAAAATATGTATGATAAATATATATTATCAAATAAAAAATGGATTTAATCTAATAAAAATTTTTCTTTTTTATCCTGTGATTTCTCATGTAATCACAAGACTTCTTTTCGGTTCTCTATTACAGAGAAAAGGTGAGACTTTTGGCAGAATTTTTCTTTTCTAAAAAACCTTTCTTGAAAATTTTGTTTAACTCTAAAAAGTACTTTGCTCTGAGATTATTTTTTATTTTAGTTGTGAGAAAACATTTTCACGTGTAACCTTTTGAAGATTTATAATCGAAGCCTGAGATCCAAATCAAGTTCACAAACTCTATTTCCAACAACGATGAATCAAAAGCTCTGAGGAGAATCAATATAGCATTATATAATCATTATCTATTTATTTCTTTTCTTTAATTTCTTTGTTTTTTTAATTATTTATTTTTTATTGATATCTATATTATCCAATTACTAATTATTTGTTTTCTGTGATTTTCTTTTATGTCATGATGAATGGAGTTACATGAACACTGAAGGAGAATTATTAGCCATGGAGAAAACTAATAACTAAAGCCATGAATCAAGATCCCCACTTTTATCTTAGATTATTGTATTTGTTTTATTGAGATTCTGTATTTTGTATTGTATTTATTTTTTCTATATTTTCTTTTTTAGATCTTTGCAATAACCCCAGTAAAGGGAATAGTGAAGTCCCGTACTTTTAGTGCTTTTTTTTATTTGTTTTAAATGATTAGTAATCAGGGTTTCACTTGGTAATTCAATTAAAATTAACGGCAGTAGATTAAATTAAGGTTTCCTTAATATTGATTTAGACCTAAGAGAATAGATTAGGGTTTATTTATTTGTTTATTTTTGTTTTAGGCCCATTTTTATTTTAATTAGATTTAGATCATTAATAAATAATTAAGAGTTTAGGCCCAATTATTAATTAATGGGTCCAATTGGAATTATATAATTATGATCAACATTTTTATTTATTTTTATATTTTTACCATTTTAACCCTAAACTAAAAATTTTACAAATAACTCCAAAAAATGTTAAAATTTAGTCCTGAGATCCATAAATCAAGTTTGTAACAAATTTTTATCATCGGATCTTTTATTGCATCTAGACTCATATCATCCATAAATTAGGTGCTTACAAACTGTCTATATTTTAAGCATCAATATTTATAGGGATAGATCTAAGAAGCTTATTGGCCTAAGTTAGAGCAATTACATTAACAAGGTATTGAATAGGTTTAGTATGAAAGACTCTAAGAGAGAATTTTTAGTAAGGCTCAGTGTCCAATGACACAAAATGAGCGAGACCGCATGAGTAAGATCCCATATAATTATGCTATTAGATCTATCATGTATGTAATGTTATGTATTCGACTTGATGTCTCATATATGCCTTATGCATGACTAGTAGATACCAGTCAGACCTACGTGAAAGTCACTGGATAGTAGTTAAGAATATCCTTAAGTACTTGAGAAGGATTAAGTATGCACTTTTACTGTATGGTGGGAAGGAAGATCAACTAGTTGTAAATGGTTATACTGATGCTAGCTTCCAATCTGACAAGGATAACTTTCGATTGTAGTCGTTTAAATGAATGTGCAGTGAGCTGGAGAAGTTTCACGCAAGACATCATTACTGATTCTACAACAGAAACTGAGTACATAGCTACCTCAAAAATAGCTAAAAAAGTTGTTTGGATCAAAAAGTTCATAACTGGATTAGGTGTTGTTCCTAGTATATCAAATTCAGTAGACTTGTATTGTGATAATAATAGAGCTATAGCATAGGCTAAGGAACCTAGATCACATCAGTGATCTAAACATATAATCATGCATCATAATCTCATTTGAGATATCATTGAGAGAGGAGATGTAAAAATATGCAAAGCACTAATAAATGACAATGTTACTGATGCACTAACTAAGCCTCTTCCATAGCATAAGCATAAGAGTCATACTAGGTCAATGGGTATTAGATATAAATTTGATTAGGCCTAGTGCAAGTGGGAGATTGTTAATGATATGCCCTAGGCTAATTATGTAATGGCCATACTTTGACTTCTTCATATTTTCATTTTATTAATAAAGAGGCATTTTCATTATTATTTGTTAATTTTAATAAATTTATTGAATAGTTAATTCTGCCTAAGGTCATTAAGTATGTGACTTGATAATAAAACTCTTAGGCGAAACTTGAATTCTATTCTAAATTATCCCTAGTCAGTCATTATTGTTGGAATAATAATGAATGAAGACTAGTATGAAGTTGAGTGATGATTATGTTTTACTAATCATGTATATAAGATGTTAAGTCAACTCATAGGTATATATTTGAGAAATGATGTACTGGATCGACCCAATATAAGAATACTATATGAATAATTATCATAAGTGATTCCTATTATAGTAGTATTATTTTAGTCATCTGACTTGAAATCACCATGGTTTCCTACATAATAAGTTCTATATCTTGACACATTCTAACATCATCCTATTAAAGATGATGGAATAGGTTGTTGATGGATATAAAATGAGTTATGAGAGGAATATGAGTGATTAAGAAGGAATTTGTCCCTCATTTATTATGAGAGGATATTTATGGCCCCTCAATATTTAGACTGAAGAAAAATGCATGGCCATACCGGAGTGAGTTGATAAAGCGTTATCAATATTAGTCTACTTATGATCGAAAAATAATATGATTGAATAATATAAGGTGGACATAAACCATGCCTTAGGTTTAATCAAGATAACATGTGACAAAAGGACTATAATACTTACCGTGGATTAGGTTATGTCGGATTACCAGCCTTCACACAACTTAGGTAGTCATAATGTCTTGCTAGAGGCCGCTTATAATTTGTGGACTAGAATTATGATATGTAATTTTTTTCACCTATTATTAGTTATTTTAAGAAAAGAAAATAAAAATACACAAAGAGAAAAAGTGAGGTTTTTAAGAAAAGGTGCTAGCACACCAACATCGCTTTTGTTTGTGTGGATACCAGTAGAGGACGTAGTTAAAATAACATCTTGATCTGACAAGAAACATTAAAAGCTCGAGGTAGGGTGTCATCAACGTGAACCCACTCTCATTCTGCCAATCGTCTTGCTTATTTTTTATCTGTTGTAAGATTTTGAAACCTTTTTTGAATTGATTTAATCAAATTGCATGATCCTATGAGGATTTTGTGATTAAAATTTTTAATTCTGCTGCATGTATGCATCACAAAACCCAATAATTGATACCACAAATGTCATAAATCTGTTGTTTGAATACAGTTAAGTCAACATAACTTTACTACTTTATATTTACTTATGTACCTAACCAGAAACAAGCTTAAAAGATCTATACCAAAGTGGGTTATTGGAAGGAACAAGATTGTGTAAGATTATTTCCTTGACATTTAATTTCAGAATTGAACTTCCACTTATGCCCAAAGTTTTCATGGTCCAATAGTTGTAAAAATGTTCAAATCACATCGAAGAATTGAATGTAACCATGTTCCATGACAGTTTCAAATTAAGCTCACATTGTCAAGGAAAGTGTGTGCTAATTTTGCTACAGCTACATGGATCATAATAGTTGATGCTTTTCGTGGGTTTTGTTTGTAGTGATATTTTTGATAACAACTTCACTTGGGATAGCTCAAGTCAAATTCAATGTCCTCGAGGGATCATGTGAGTTTAATGATAATGTTTTTATTTTTAAATCAAGATCCTTCTTTTTTATCAGCAAATCAAATTATTTTCATTTCTTTTGCAGAAACTTAGTGGAGAGTTACTCTTCTTCTGCAAATAAGTTGTGAGAATCTTGCATTCTTATTGTTAAATATATGCACTTATATGTAAAAGGATATTGTTATTACTCATTTTTATTTCCTTTTCCCTTTAAATTCTTGATTTTGATGTCTTATGTAATCTTGAGCTAACTAAGAGTACCTTGGCATTACTTTTTCTTTTATCAGAGAATTAAAGCCCATTCATGGCTGATACAAAATTTCCCATGTTCAAGTAAACAACATGAGTAAAAAGTGCAAGGATAATGTACCATAAGTTACACGTGTGTAGCCCATTATTAGGATTTATAATAGTCAATTTATTAGTATAATTAGAAAGGAGAAAGAACTTGAATCAATGTCATTGAAGCTTTTGCAAAGGATACTTACATGCCTTAATTCTATGCCTTATGGAATGATAATGAGTTAGACTCGGCTAATTCTTAATTTTTTATTGACTTCCTTATTACTTCTGAGCATGAGAATGCTCTATTCATATTTAGTTGACATAGGTATTTATTATTGTTGGGCTTGTAAGTGTAAATATAACTAGAGAAAGGAATAAATTGAACATATTAGTCCAAGAAAAATTCTAAGGTTTATTTTTAATTTGGAACACAACCATGGAGTTAACTTACGGATAGATTATTTTTTGAAAGGGAAACAAATGTATCAATTAAATACGTGCTTAAACATCAGTAATATATAATTTGCATCCTTATGTTTATTATACAATTATTATCATTTAAATTTCATTTTCTGACATAAATTTTATGTATTTGCATTCGTCTTGAAATTATCATTTCATTTTAGATATTTACTCCTTGCACATCAATTGTGGTAGCGGTAACATCATATATGATACTAATTTGGAAGCAAAAGGTGGTTCTATGCACTACATAAGTCATAATTGGGCATTCAACAGCACTGGGAACTTCATGGACAATGGCATTAATGCTGATATTTGTATTCAGACTAACACTTCTGCTATATCCAATGTCTCTACTCTTGATGCACACCTATACACAACATCCCGCGTTTCTCCTCTTTCTCTCAGTTACTATGGACTTTGCCTTATAAATGAAAATTATACTGTAAAACTTTGTGGAGATTGCTTTAAAAAATAATAGTACATTTAGTAGTCTCGGGAAGCGTATATTCCATGTTTACATCCAGGTAGCTAGATTTTCATGATTAAAAAGAAAAATCTATGAGTATTACATCCTTGAAAATCCATTGCTTGTGACTTGTACATATGTAGGGAAAGTTGGTTTTGAAGGATTTTAACATCATATAGGAGGTTGGTGGCACTGGTAGGCCAATCATTAAGGTATTTAATGTGGTTGTAACAAGCCACACACTGAAGATTCACTTTTATTGGGCTGGAAGAGGGACAACATGCATTCCACTTAGAGGAATTTATGGGCCTTTTATATCATCTATATCATTAGATCTGAGTAAGTGAAACTAAAATTTCGTTCTCCCTTATACATGCGTTGAAATAGCATGGGCTTGATCAAATATAAAGATGTAGCAGAAGTTTATCGGACAAGTATAGTTTTAACCGACAACCCATATTGGTAGCATGAAAATATGATATTATACCTTTAATATTTTTTTAAATCCTCACTGTGTGTTGTGGTATACTATAGATCCCTATAACTTATGATGTATTCTAATGAGGTTCTATATGAACAAATACCAAACCTGTGATAATTTTTTATATCGTATATGTTGTGCCTAAAGAATTGAAAGAGAAAGTTACTAACAACTTGCTTATTTTATTTTATTTTATTTTATTATTTTCATCATGATAGAACCTCATTATTTGAATTTTTTTTCCTTTTAAACCCCATTGTTAGTAGCTAGGCATATATTTTCAATGAAATTTGAAACTGCCTTACTAAAATTTAATTTCAATAGGGCATACTGGATATGCTGATAGGCTAGTTTTAGAAAGACAAATAGTCACTTCACAACTAATGGTGACAATTTTATCATGACTTTTGATAGTAATAAAATTTCAATAATTGCCTTTAAGTGATGCAATTGCTACTTATCTCTAGAGGTGTCAAAACGGGTTAGTGGGTCGTATTCATGTCGGGTTGACCCACTTTGGTGACACAATTAAGGTTAACACGAATACGACCCATTTATTAATCATGTCAAATATTTCAACCCTAAAACGACATGAAAATTAAATGATTAGCTTTTTCTTTCATAAACTTCAAACCACCTTCAGATGATAAAATAAAATATCATTGTAGTGGTTGCTAATGTTCCAGCAATAATATTTCTTGTCCTTCTGATCCTTGGTATTATGTGGTGGAAAGGCTATATATCTGGGAGACAAAGTGTCTGCGGATAACGGTATTAAGCATTCCACTAAGACTATTGGCCAGTGACTTAGAGGAAAGAAAATTTATCGAAACCTTACACTCAAATTTATACCCTCAAAGAAATCACCACATCGCATTGCATATTCTATTATTGCTTACATTGAATTTATTTGTCTCAGTTCATTTGAGTTTAGTTTATAAATTTCAATTATGGCTAATTTTATAAGTCCTGGCACTTCAATTCATAAGTGTAGGTAAGTGAAAGATGTTCAGTTTTTCTCCTTCAAACTCGATAAATAATGTTGTATCCTTAGATATTTCTTCTATATCTGCTTGAGTTTGTGCACTCTATATAAGCTGGTAACTCTATCCATCCTCCCTGTTATAGCTCTCAGTACTTTCAGTTGGTTTTGTCATTGAATAACAATTCTTAAAAATAGTGATGCTTATTGTTATACATGCACACATGTTAAAGATATTAGGTTAATGTTTATTTATCTTCTATATTTGCAAAAGAAAACCTAGCAATGAGATTATTTTATTGTCTCTTGACTTACAAAACTGCATTCTGGCAGAGTTTAAAGGTCTAGATCTGTAGACATGAATATTCACACTAAGACAGATAAAAGCTACCACTAAGAACTTCGATCCAAAGAACAAAGTTGGAGAGGGTGGTTTTGGTTCTGTTTATAAGGTAATCTCATTATTTTCATATTTAAGATAGATGATCTCTATGAACTGCAATAATTAAATAATTCTCATTGAATAAATTATCTGAACTCATGTATTTTAGTAACATCCAAAAGTTGTCGTAGTAAACACAAAATAAAGAAAACATTGTGGAAGTTCATTCGCAGAAAATATAAGCTATATGTAATATAAAATCTGAATTATGAGTTTTAGTTTCGAATTTTTAAGTTTTTCATATGAGCTACTTGTTGATACCCAAATTTCAACGGTCCTCTAAAAGATCTGATGATGAAGGTTTCCTATCGACTAGACAGGGGAAACTTCTTCGAAAGTCTTCCTGAGCGTGCTCAGGCTGAGTAAAAATTCAAAAAAATACCCAAAAATACATGCACCTCAAAA
Organism: Mallotus japonicus; assembly: GCA_949634005.1. NCBI lineage: Eukaryota > Viridiplantae > Streptophyta > Magnoliopsida > Malpighiales > Euphorbiaceae > Mallotus > Mallotus japonicus. The sequence goes on along the minus strand of CATIWK010688370.1, from coordinate 1,125 downwards.
AACCCAAAATGGGCAAAAAATGGACAAAAATGGGTGAAGGCAAGGCCCAAAAGACCAAGGGTCGGGCTAGCCCATAAGTATGGGTCAGCAACCCATTAGTGTGGGTTGACAACCCATTTGACCCAAGGTTGGTCCTATGTGGGTTAGGCGACCCACATGCGTGGGTCCCAACCCATACCCGTATATTGAGGCCCAGGACCCATAAAAATTTGATTTTTTGCCTTGTTTGGGGACTTTTTTCATTTTTCCAAAAAAACTCACTTAGAGAGAGAAAATGCTACTGTATTAGGAAGAATTTGGAGACTTTATCTCTCTAACTTCTCCTTTGCAAGTGGAAACTCTTTTTTCCCAAACACTTTCAACCAAAAAATCTCTTTTTTTAGGATTTAGACTCAAAATCCAAACCAAACATCATTTAAGTCAAAGTACGCTTCAAGGGTAATCACATGGTCTCTATGAGGATCTCTCAATTATTTTAATTAAAAAATTACATTTCATATCATTTTTTCTTCTTCTCCTACTTCTTTCTTTCATTTTCATTATTTTTGCATTTTATTTTATTTTGATTATTTATTATCTTGTGATGAAGTTGTAATTTTGTGGTGATTTTTAAAGTTTGGAATAAGATATGTAGAAGGAGTGGGTAGTTCGGGTGATTCCGGGAGTGTTTGCATTCTTTTTTGCATTTTCCATCATTTTTGCATCATTTTTCTCCTTATATGAAAAAAGGGTATTTTGGTGCTAAAGTTAGCATTTTTATTATTATTTTTGAATTTTTATTAATTTTGTTACTCTCTTTATTTTCTTTCTTGATAAATTTGTTATTTTTATCATAAAGTTCACATTTTTATGGTAAAAATAGCATATTTATCATTTTTAGTATTTTATTTGCATTTTTATTATTTTATTGTTTTTTTTTATAAATTTATTTTTTTTATCATAAAGTTCATATTTTTATGGTAAAAATAGTATTTTTATCATTTTTATTATGTCATTTGAATTTTTTTTATTTTTATTACCTTTTTAAATAAATTTATTATTTTTATCATAAAGTTCATGTTTTTATGGTAAAAATAGTATTTTTATCATTTTGTTTGCATTTTTATTATTCTCATTATTCTTATT
>CATIWK010687854.1:0-12256 GCA_949634005.1 Mallotus japonicus | reverse complement strand
TTTTCCTCTCTTGAACTTCTCTTTAAGGGCAAATATTGATGAATTTCTCTTCTCTAAGAAGCCTATTTTGGCAAAAGACACACCAAGATTTGTGTCCCTTACTCTCATCTTATTGCTCTTCACTTACCTAACAGCAATTGCCATTCCAAATATATGGTACTTTTTTCAATTCGTCGGATCAACCTCTGCAGTATGCCTTGCTTTTATTTTCCCAGCAGCTATTGCGCTAAGGTACTAGAATGTTACTCTTGTCAGAGTTTAGAATTTAGAAATTATTGCATTTGTGTTTGGCTGTAACTTGAAAAATTTTGTTCATGAATGACAGGGATGTTCACAGGATATCAACAACAAAGGATAGGATTATTGCAACAGTAATGATAATTCTGGCTGTGGTAACAAGTACAATAGCCATTGGAACCAATATACATAGCATGGCAAGAAACAAGTCATGAGTCTTTTTTGTCATTTTTTTTATCTGGCCTGAAGTGCCTGTAATTTTCTGTAGCAACCATACATGAATAGATGAGCTGATCGTGCTATTTTTGACAAAGATCAAAGGACTGTATTCATCTGATAGATATAATATATATTCACCTGATAGATATAATATATTTCTTCTCTTTTATTCAGCTGTAGTATAAAACAATGCAGAATGCAGGATCATATTCCTTTTCTTTTCATTTATCTAACCGGCATCACCTGAAGCACAATACATAATCAATGATTCACATTAAGAGAAGATTCAAATGCAGAGTACAGAAAGTGTGACTTTGTAATGTCATCAAATATTCAAAAGCAAAATACTTCACAACCTTATAAAATAAACCTGACATTAAACATCAAAGCATTTTCAGATATACATTTAAAATGAAGTTGACTACATAAAGACCCCCACAAGCTCGAACGAACTGTGGCAGACTGACAGTAGATGCCACTTCTGAGCTCCATTTGATAAGTTCTAGTGCATGATTCAAATTGAAAATAATACATGATATGGTTCAAATTGAAAATTGAGTTTAAACTCCAGAATTTGGTAAGATCAGAATTCAGAACAACTGGGTGTTGAATCAAAACTCATTTAGAGGCGAACTTAACACTAGTTGTCATTAGTGTCGCTTCTTGAACTCAATATCTAGCCAACAGAATCCCATGTAGAGCCGATAGTAGGCATAATAACATAACTTTCAAAGATCTACATCTTCTGCGGCGACAAACATCAGTTCTGTATCATCTCATTCATTTTAGCCATCCTGCAGAATTAGTGACATATTATTCATAGTTAGCTAATAGCAATCCAAGATTATCGCACCCCTGAAGAAAGGTATCTTCATCAGAATTGCTCTACAAACACGAAGCCTTATTATAATATCATTTAACAGATGCCAGTGAAGGTAGAGCCAACAGATCAATTGTAAAGCTGGATTAAAAACTTTTAAATTATTATTATTACATGTGAAAGCAGAGTGCCAGAACTCACCAAAAAATTTGAACCTTCCAGAGGTGATGCATTTCCCTGCATATATATATATATATATGAGTTCATGTTAACACTTCATCACAAAGTTTTTTACCCTCAGCAATCTCATGTCAGCCAATTCAGATGCATCCTAGTTGATGGGCAATAAGGGGAATTTGACAGCAGAATTTGAGAGAAAAGAAGCCATTGGTGCTGGATTTTTTTATTTTATTTTATATAATTAATGATGAAGGGTTCTGCTCAAGGTCATGACTCGTGGGTACCTAATTAATTATCATGTGGTTTTTACGTTAGAGGAAACAAAGGAAGGAAAAAAAAATGCATAGCCTTGAAAAAATTATAACTCTTTTTTTTAAAAAAAAAAAAAATCTTCCATTTGATGTGAGGCCAAAGAGACAAAACTAAGGCAACTGGAATAATCTTCAGATTGATATGATATGATGAAATAATTGCAGAACAATAACAAAAAGAAAGAATGATTTTACCTGATATTATATGATATTCACATTGATAAGATATCAGGAATATGAGAAATCTTGTCCCATTCAGAGCCACTCCGATTGATTACACTTTCCCTAAGATTACGGGAACATCCCAAAATTATGAGACGTGTTAATTTGGAGAGGCTTTTCATTGTTGTTGCTGTCGGTAGACGCTTGAGATTGATGCACAGATCAATATAAAGGGATTGAAGAGAAGAAAGTTTCCCCAACCACTCCGGCAAAGCTTCAATTCCATAGAAATTCACTATAGTCAAAGACAAGAGTGAAGTGAGATGTTGAAGTTGATCTGGCAGAGACTTGATTTTGCCATTTCCTCTTATACATAATTCTTCAAGAGAATGATTAAGATTGTTGACTGAATGCAGATAAGACAAATAATTCAACTTTTTTGAGAATTCACCAAATGATAAGCTCTTCAATTTGATGAGGCTGCCTATGATCTCCTTTGGAAAATAACTCAAATTTTTACAGCAAATTATTTCCAATGAAGTAAGAGCACAACATGCTAACTCCATCGGAATAGATTTCAGCCCATCACATTCACTTATCTTCAATTCCTCCAAAGAATGCAGTACCCTTATTGGAATAGTAGTTAAACCTGAATATCGACTTATGCTCAAACTTGTAAGACAAGGGAAGGAGGAGCCAAGTTCATCAAATATATAACTCAATTTATTACAGTCACAAATTTCCAGTTTGACCAGTGATGAACTCTCACTAATTGGGATTTTAGTCAACTGACGACTCGTAGCAATCCTCAATTCTTCAAGACATGGAAATAATTCTTCAACTCTACTGCAGCTATCAACTATTTGTGGTGCCCTCCATTCAACTAAACTCTCCACCCAAGATAATGTGTGACTTTTGAGTTTAGGAAATAGCTTCCATGATCCGGTAGTATTATTGCTCTCCATGATGCCGTAGAACTCATTCCCTATACATTTCACACTTTCCATATGATATATATAAAGATATTTAAGATTTGGAAGAATTCCAAGGCAGCTTAGAATTTGTTCGCAGAAAATGCAATTCCACAATTTCAGCTTCACCAAATTTGGAAATTTCATCATCATTACCCATGCTGGAAATCTTTCACCCCATTAATTCTTAAATTTTATGCTTTCTATGTTTGGGTGAGGTTGAAGCTCTTCCAACACTTCTTCATCATTCCTATTGCTGCAACTTCCTAGGCCAAATGAACTCCAAATAAATTTCAGGGTTGTTATTCACCTTTTCTCCATTAGATTCGCTTTCTTCGCCTCTTCCTTATTTCTAACATTCTTAAGATCCATTATGCACAATTTCCCTCTTTGCTCATTCAAGCACTCTAATTCCTCAATGCTATCTCCCTGATCCCCACTGTTACAGCTGTATATTCAGAATAGGAAGTAAATATGTAGACTGATTTATAGGCTGATTTGTAGTGATAGATTATAGGAGATTTACCTTCCTAGATTAGGACTCCTAGACTTGTATATATATCTATACACTCGATGAATGAAACAACAAGAAAATTCAGTCATATTTTTTGTGTTCTACTCTGATTACATGGTATCAGAGCAAGGGGTTTTCTGCTCTTAATAAAATTAAAGTTCTGGGTTGTTGGGTGTGAGTGAGGGTTAGACTAGTTCATCACTTTCGGAAGGTTTCCTGTCGACACCGCCAACCCAGGGAGGAGCACCGTCTGCCGATCTGTCAGAACCCAGAAACCGGTTGCCGGAATCCAAGCGCGTGAGCTACACGAGCCGTCATAAGTTGCTGCCCAGATTCCAGGCGCCGGTGCGTGGAGGTGCGTGATCTACCGGAATTTGCGCTGGTCAACCTTGTTCGACTCGCATTTATCTGTTCTTCTTGATTCCACACTTCTTTGGGTCTGCATCTGCACTGTTGTGAGAGTTTTCAGCTATTCAAAATCTGTCAATATTCAGTTTTAGTTCTCCTAAGTTTTTCTTCTTCTAGTTGTTTGTTCTTTTGAAATATGGTAGAGAAAAAGGGTGTTATTTTTTCTGATGTGGTTCCGATGATGTCAAAAATCACGGAACATAAACTTAATAGTACAAACTATCTCAATTGGAGTCAAACTATTGAACTATATTTGCTCAGTATTTCTATGGATAGCCATTTGACTGATGATCCTCCTAAAGATGATTCTAAACTGTCTTGGATGAGAGAAGATGCTCTATTGTTTTTACAGATATGAAACTCTATTGACAGTGAGGTGGTTGGTATGATAACTCATTGTAGGACATTCAAAGAATTAATGAACGATTTAGAATTCTTGTATTTTAGAAAGGGGAATGTCTTTCATATCTATGATGTGTGTAAAGCATTTTACAGGGCAGACAAAGGTGATATGTCTCTCACTAGTTATTTCATGGATTTTAAGAAAACATATGAAGAACTCAACATGTTGCTTCCGTTTAGTACTGATGTGACTAAACAACAAACTCAACGGGAGAAGATGGTTGTTATGAGTTTTTTAGCCGGTCTTCCATCTGAGTTTGAAACTGCTAAATCTCAAATTCTTTCTGGTTCGAAGATTTCTTCTTTACAAGATGCTTTCAGTAGGGTTCTTTGTACAGAAAGTTCGCAGACTGTTCCAACTACTCAGCCTAACAGTGCTCTTGTTAGCCGTCATAACACCTTTGAGTCAAGGAAACAACAATATAGGAGTGGTGGTGGTAATGGAGGCATGAGATCCAACAACTATGAAAATAATATTGGAACTCGTGGACAAGAGTCAGGGGAATTAGTGTGTCACTATTGTCATAAGCCAGGTCATGTCAAGCGGGATTATCGGAGGCTTCAGTATAGGAGAGCTCAGTATGCTCATGTTGCATATACTTCTGAGACCTTTGAAAGGTCTGTTTTGATATCTGTAGATGAATATGCCAGATTGACTCAACTTCAAGAAGCAATGAAACCTCAGTCCAGTCCTGCTTTTACAGAGTCAGGTAAACCTAATACATGTCTTGTTTCATCCTCTTCAAATTGGGTCATTGATTCTGGAGCTACAGATCACATGACAGGTAATTCTAGCTTATTCTCTACCTTTCAGTCACATAAATCTACCTCTCCTGTTGCTTTAGCTGATGGTTTCACATCTTATATTAGTGGATCTGGAACAATTAATCCCACATCATCACTCACTTTAAGATCTGTTCTTAATATACCTCAGTTATCATTTAATTTTCTTTCTGTCAGTATACTTACTCGAGGTCTCAATTGTTGTGCCTCATTTTTTCCTGATTATTGTTTATTTTAGGATCTTATGACGAAGAAGATTATTGGTCAAGGGCATGAGTCTGGAGGTCTCTACATCCTTGATACACAAATACCAAAGTCTATAGCTTGTACAGGAGTTGTCACTCCTTTTGAAGCACATTGTCGGTTGGGTCATCCTTCTTTTCCTATTCTTAAGAAAGTTTTTCCTTAGTTTTCTAGCATGTCCTCTTTAGATTACTACTAGTTGCCATCAAAGAATTCAGGTAAGAAATTTGGGTGTTTAAGGTTTTATAGTGAGTTTTCTTGCTGGTTTTCTCTCACACACAGTCCCACCAAGATCAGAGAATGATCTGATACCACTTGTTGGGTTTTAGGACTTAGTTTAGAGAGGAAAGACGTAAATTATAGAGCTGGAAAAGGTTCTACTTTCATTAGCTAAATCATACATATTTATACAGCAAAAAAAGTTAATACAGTAGCTTACTAACTCCCCTTAATTTAGGGAAGTTTGGTTTCCTAACTATAAGCTCCACCATAAGTTACTAACTTCTCCAAATCTTCTACAAAATTCTGGAGCTTTTACAAAGATTATAATCATTACAAAATACAAAATATCAAAGCAAAATATCAAGGAACTAGACTAACAACATATTGCATCAAAGCTTAGTTTCAATAGTCAACAACATCCTTCCAGAGCATAAAGGGCAAGAGAAGAGTGGAGCGTCGGTGTGTGGAGTAATGTTTAATGTGTCAACTTGTATAATAGGTGTAGGGATTATGTCAATACCTACTACACTTAAAGTGCTGGGTGTAATTCCTGTTTTTGTGTTGATTATGGTTATTGCATGGCTTTTCTGATATTTCTGTGGAGTTCTTGTTGAAGTGCACGTATTCTGGAGACTCTAAAACTTATGCTAGTATCATGAGGGAAGCTTTCGGCCCTGTGGGATCTGTCGCTCTGCAGATATGTATTATGATCACTAATCTTGGGTGCTTGATCATGTATTTGATCATCATTGGTGAGTATCATTCAGATTTAGCTCTTAATATCTTGTTATAGTTGAGCATTACTATTAATAGTTTTGTGATTAATCATTAATTAGTTGCAGGATTAGTTCACTTTTGTTGATGGGTTCAATTTGTTTACTCTAGTGTAAGTTCTTTAATGGCAGAAAAATATAATTAAGATTCAATTAAGCTAAATTCTTTAATTGGATTCGAGGTTATAGTTTAATTAAGTATTTTGAATTCTTGAATTATTGTTCAAGATTCTTAGAGCATACACACACATGCTTTTTGATTTTCCAAATTTATGTCAACTCTTGGAGGTTGTAAGAGAATTATATTTGTTTCTTTCTTTTTTTTTTCCTGTTGTGTTTCAGGTGATGTTCTTTTAGGAAATGTGCAAGATGGATCAGTGCACTTGGGGGTGTTGCAAGAATGGTTCGATATTGTTAATTTTCAGAGAAGAAAAATAGAAGATGAGCTGAAGCTTAAATTGCTTGAGTTTCATTAAATGAACTTCAACTTAAATACAAACTAAGCTAATGATTACAAGAGAAATTAACTAAAACAAGTAATCTAAAAAGCTGAAAAAGCAGCACACAATATCAGTGTGTATTACAAGCAAACCATGCATGCAAATGTCTTAAGCATGCTGTAAATTATGATTAATAAAGCTCTTAAATCAAAATAAGAAAATAACATGCAGCAAATAGAGACAAAAATATTCAGAGGATGCTTGCTTGCTAATAATCTCCTCCTTTGGCTCTCCATTTGCTGTAAATTCTTCAATACTTATCATGCCTATGAGGGATCTCATCTTCTCAAATTTGTTTCCAGACAAAGGCTTGGTTAATATGTCTGTAAGCTAGTCCTCTGAGCTGCATTGGATGAGCAGAACTTCAAGCTCACTTTGAGCTTCCCTTACAATATGAAACTTGATCTCGAAATGCTTTGTTCTTCCATGAAACATGGGATTTTTGGCAATCAATACTGCAGACTTGTTGTCACAATGGATTGGTGTTGGCTTCTTTTGAACAAATGCAAGATCGGACATGAGTTTCCTAAGCCCAATAGCATGATTTACTGCAGTTGTAGCTGCCATATACTCTGCTTCCGCTGTTGATTGTGCGACCAGCTCTTGCTTCTTTGAACTCCATTTAAATGCACCTGAACCAAAGGAAAATAAGTACCCATATGTACTCTTCATATCCTTACTTGAACCAACCCAATCACTATCACAATATCCCATCAAAATTGCCTCATCATTTGATTCTTTAGCAGAGAAAAATGCCACTCCATAGCTTGTTGTCCCCTTCACATATCTTAGCACTCTTTTTACTACCTTAAAATGCAATTTAGATGGTGAGTGCATAAATCTTGATAATAAACTAACAGCAAAAATGATATCAGGCCTTGTAGTTAATAAATACAGCAAACAACCAATCAGACTTCTATATTTGTTTTGATCAATCAAGCAGCCCTATCATTCTTGGTTAGCTTAGCATTTTGAACTAAGGAAGTGCTAATTGGCTTGCAATTCTACATGTCAAACTTCTTCAAAATCACTACTGTATATTTTTGTTGACAAACAAAAATCCCTTCTTGCATTTGACTGATCTCCATACCAAGAAAGTATTCCATTTCTCCAAGGTCAGACATTTGGAACTCCTTCATCATTTGAAGCTTGAATTGTATAATTTGATTCTTGCAACCACCTGTGACCAACAAATCATCCACATACAAAGAGACAATTAAAAGCTCATTGTTAGTTGATTTAACATATAAAGTTGGTTCACTCAAGCTTCTTTTGAATCCCAAACTCAGAAACTCATCATCAACTCTGATGTACCAAGCTCTAGGGGCATGTTTTAACCCATAAAGAGCTTTCTTCAACAAGCAGACCTTAGATTCATTCCCAGGCTTCACAAATCCTTCTGGCTGATCAACAAACACTTCTTCTTCAAGAATTCCATTCATAAAAGCTGATTTAACATCAAGTTGATGGATTTTCCACCCTTTATGAACTGTAAGTGCAAGGAGCATCTTGGTGGTGTCCAATCTTGCTACTGGAGCAAAAGTTTCAGAGAAATCAACTTCAAATTGCTGAGCATAGCCCTTCACCACCAATCTTTCTTTTAGTTTGTTCACAGAACCATCACTATTCAGCTTGGTCTTGTACACCCATCTTACACCTATGACTTTCTTATCAGATGGCCTATCCACAACAACCCAAGTTTGGTTCCTATGAATCATTTCCAGCTCCTTCTGCATTGCTTGCCTCCAACCAGCATCTTTTGTTGCTTCCTCATAGCTTGAAGGTTCAAGAATAGCAACATTACATTGCTCATAAATATCAGCTAGCATTCTTGTCTTCTGCCCACCTTCAATCTCAGCTGAATCATGGTGCTCAACTAGATTTTCAGGTTCATCAGCAGTTGCATCTTGTTCGTGGGGTTCTTCCAACTTAAGGAATTATTGTTTTGGTATAACAACTCCATCTTCCCAATTCTAGCTAGCTTGTTCATCCACTTTCACATCTCTGTGGACAGTCACCTTGTTGTTGTGTGGCTTGTAAATTATGTATCCTTTGGCATTTGAACTATAGCCAACTAAGATACCAATTTTAGACTTTTCATCGAGTTTCCTTCTCTTTACATCTGGAATATGAACATGGCAAACACTACCAAAAATTTTAAGGTGAGCAATAGAAGGTTTAAAACCATACCAGGCCTCAAATGAAGTTTTCTCCTCTAAGGCATTAGTTGGAGCAAATAAACAGCAGTATTTACTGCTTCTGCCCAAAACTTCTTTGGTAATCCCTTCTCAAATAGCAAACACCTTGCCATTTCCATGATGGTTATGTTCTTTCTTTCACTTACACCATTTTTTTGAGGTGTGTAAGTGATTGTAAACTGATGCTCAATGCTCGCATCTTCACAAAATTTTTGAAATTTTTCTGATTTGTACTCTGTGCCATTGTCTGATCTCAGCATCTTCATTTTCTTCCCTGCTTGTTGCTCAATCCAAGCTTTAAACTTCCAAAACACAACTGCAATATCTACCTTGCTTACAAGAAAATAGACCCAACACATTCTGGAATAATCATATATGAACGTAATAAAGTATTAACTACCATTCAAAGATGGTGTTCCCATTGGTCCACAAATATCTGTATGCACTAGTTGAAGCTTTTTAGAAGCTCTCCATGACTGACCAGAAAAGGGAGCCTCTTTTGATTCCCTTTCTCATAAACTTCACACACACTACCATCATCATAAATTATAGGCATATTGTGCACAAGATTCAGCTTACACATATTTACAAGAGAGGAAAAATTGAAATGACCAAGTCTTTTGTGCCAAAGTTCTGAGACATCAACAGAACTAGGAAGTGTAGCCTCACTAGACCTTAAATTATGTAAGTCTAATGGGAAACTTCTATGATGCATCCTAATAGACAGCACCTCTACACCATTAGGATCATATATTGCACAAGATTTATTTTTGAACATAAGGGAGAAGTCTTTCTCTAGCAGCTGACCCATACTAATCAAGTTTTGGTCAATTTCAGGAACATAAAGAACATCAGAGATTGATTTTGTACCTGAAGGTGTCTTCATAGTTATAACACCTTTACCTCTTACTTGGATTTTAGACCCATCACCAATTCTTACTTTAGTCTGGCATGTTTTGTCTAAGCTGCTGAAGAGACTTTCATATGTTGTCATATGATGAGTGCAGCCACTATCTATGACCCAAATCTTGTCATTGCTCATGTTTGGGCAACACATAGCCATGAACAGCCTCTCCTCCACTTCTTGTGGTTTTGCAACAAGGGCCTGTTGATTTTGCTTCCTATTTTTGCAAATCCTTGCAATGTGTCCCTTTTTCTTGCAAATCTTGCAATGAGCATCCGACCTTCTCTAACATGATTTTTCTCTATGGTTAGACTTACCATAGTGAGAGCACACAAGGATTTTCCCTTTCTTTTCTACTGCACTGCTGCTTTCCATATGATTCTTCTGTCTACCATCACCATTTGCTAACACCATGCTGCTACTAGACTGGACATGCTTCTGTTTTGCCACAAAAGCTCCCTCAGTCACACTATTATGCCTGAATGCTCTCCTTGTCTCAAGAGCTTTAAGTGAATTTATCAAATCTAACAGCTTTATGGCAGCAATATCCTTTAATTCCTCAAGTGAAGAGATCTTAGACTCGAATTTCTCAGGCAAACTGACTAGGATCTGCTCAACAATCCTTTGATCAGTAATAGGTTCACCAAGCAATTTGATTTTGTTTGCAAGAGCTGTAATTCTGTCAGTGAAATCCTTCACATTTTCATTCTCCTTCATTCTATCAAGCATGAACTCTCTTTTGAGATTCATAATCTGCATCTGTTTTGTCTTGTCATTGCCATGGAAATCCTCCTTCAAGTAATCCCAGATTTCTTTAGCAGTTTGAAAGCAAAGAATCTTCTCAAAGATGGATTCAGAGACTGCTATATGAAGGCAGCTCTTGGCTTTGAATTTCTTAGCCTTCTCTTTATTGATATGTCGAATCTGAGCTACTGTTGGATTATTTGGTAAAGGGTGTGGATCTCTATCAGTTTCAACTATCTCCCATAGGTCAAGAGCTTGAAGATAACATTGCATCTTGACGGCCCATGAAGAATAGTTGTCACCATTAAGAATGGGAGGTGTACTGAATGAAAAAGCACTTAGTGCTGCAGCATTTGCCATTTTTTTTTTTTTTTGAATCTAAGAAAGACAACAAAGAAAGGAGAAGAAGGGATGGTGTTTGGCTTTAGATAGGTTGCTCACTTGTTTTCTCTCAAGAAACTGAAAAATGGATTTTAGCTCACAAGTCCCTTAAGAACATTAGGGCTTTGATACCAATTGTTAATTTTCAGAGAAGAAAAATAGAAAATGAGCTGAAGCTTAAATTGCTTGAGTTTCATTAACTGAACTTCAACTTAAATACAAACTAAGCTAATGATTACAAGAGAAATTAACTAAAACAAGTAATCTAAAAAGATGAAAAAGCAGCACACAATATCAGTGTGTATTACAAGCAAACCATGCATGCAAATGTCTTAAGCATGCTGTAAATTATGATTAACAAAGCTCTTAAATCAAAATAAGAAAACAACATGCAGCAAAGATAAAAATATTCAGAGCATGCTTGCTTGCTAACAGGTATTCACGGGTGGAATTCTCGAGCTTTCGCAATCTTTTTTGTTCTTCTTTTCGTGTTGCATCCGCTTGTCTTGTTCGGGCGTGTTGGTCAGTAGGTTTTAAATCTTGTTTGTCACAGCAATAAGATTCAGGATCCTTTATATTCACTAAATTATGAGCTTTTGATTGCAGAATCACTATGGTTCGGCTCAGCTGTTGCAGTTTTGTTAGCAGTAGTGTTTGTTGGGATAAGCTCAGTAATGGCAATCTGTGCAATCATAGAAGGGAAAGCCAAGAATCCATGATTGCTACACCACCTAGACAACCAAGTTTCCTTCTTTGATCTTTTCACCGCTGTGCCGGTGATTGTAACAGCTTTCACGTTTCACTTCAATGGTGAGATTCATTTCTGATATATTAGTTTTCTTTAGGCTGCTATCAATGACTATGCGCATTCTTTATAATAATACATTGTGTTTGATGAATGTATGCAGTTCATCCAATTGCTTTCGAGCTTGGCAAACCTTCTGATATGACATCAGCCGTCAGAATTTCACTTGTAATTTGTGCTGCTATCTACTTTTCCATAGGCATATTCGGGTACCTTTTGTTTGGCGAATCGATCATGGCTGATATACTAGTCAATTTTGATCGAACTTCTGATACAGCTACTGGTGCATTACCGAATGATATAGTTAGATTAAGCTATGTCCTTCACCTTATGTTGGCTTTTCCTCTCTTGAACTTCTCTTTAAGGGCAAATATTGATGAATTTCTCTTCTCTAAGAAGCCTATTTTGGCAAAAGACACACCAAGATTTGTGTCCCTTACTCTCATCTTATTGCTCTTCACTTACCTAACAGCAATTGC
>CATIWK010687317.1:0-13148 GCA_949634005.1 Mallotus japonicus | reverse complement strand
GAGCTACTGAGGTGAATCTGAGCTTAATTCCTAAATCTGAGCAAAATGTCTTGAATTTCTCATTATCAAACTATTTTCCATTATCTGTGATCAAAGTATGAGGTATGCCAAATCTGCAGATCACTTCCTTTCAAAAGAAATACTGAATCTGTGCTTCTGTGATTGTTGGAACTGCTTCTACTTCCACCCATTTGGTGAAGTGATCAATGGCTACAATTAAGAACTTCTTTTGGGATGTGGAGACTGGGAATGGTCCCAAGATGTCCATTCCCCAAATAGCAAAGGGCCATGGGCTTCTGATTAGGTGCTAAGTATTGGAAGGCTTGTGAATTAAACGAGCAAATTGCGGACACTTAGAGCATTTTTGTACAAGTTGTGATGCATCTTTGGTTATGCTTGGCCAATAATAGCCTTGTAACAGTGCTTTCCAGACTAACGAGCTTTGGGCCTTATGAGCTCCGCATATCCATTCATGAATTTCTCGAAGTACGTAATCTCCTTCTTCTAGGGATACACATTTAGGCTAAGGGTGAGATAATGACCTTCTGTAAAGTTCTCCATTATACATAGAATAATGTGCAGCTCTGACTTTTAGCTTCCGAGCTTTGAGCTTATCCTCTGGCAGAATGCCATGTTCCAAATATTGAATAATAAGTTTCATCCACTCGGATACTTCTTGAGTATTCATCACTTCTGTTTCTGAGATGCTCGGTTTATTGAGTTGCTCGGTCAACTCAAGCTCATTGAATAATTGGTTGTTTTCTTATGCTGATTTGGCTAGAAGGTCAGCTTATGTATCCTCACTTCTAGGGATTTGCCATATTTCCCATTGTCCCCCTTCCTGTTCAAGCTTCTTTAGAAGTCGTTTTGCCTTTTCCATGTACTTGATCATGCTCGGCTCCTTGACTTGGTATGTTCCTTTCACCTGGTTGACCACTAGTTGGGAGTCAGAGTAAACCTTGAAATGCTCCGCCCTGACCTCTATAGCTAATTGAAGTCCAGTAAGCAATGCTTCATACTCCGCTGCATTTTTTATGGCATTGTATTTGATTTGGACTGCATATTTGATTCTGAGCTTGCCTGGTCTAATGAGAATAATACCAGCCCTGATCCTTGGGCTCTAGATGCTCCATCAATGTATAATTTCCACTCAGGGTAAGAGATTGGAGCTGCCTCTTCGATTGTCATTTCCTGAACGAAATCTGCTAATGCCTGAGCTTTTATCTGCTGATGAGGCTCATAATTGATGTCGAATTCTCCTAGCTGAACTGACCATTAAACAAGGCGTCCTAAGGTTTCAAGTCTTTGCAGAATTTTCCTCAAAGGGAAATTTATTCTGACCATTATTGAATGTGCCTGAAAATATTGTCTCAGTTTTTTGGATGTATGTACTACCGTTATGGCAAGCTTGTTTAGCTTGGGATAACGGACTTCCGAGCCTCTGAGAATCTTACTGACATAGTAAATTGGACTTTGTTGGTTCCCTTCTTCTCGAACCAGTACTGAGGCAATAGACTCCTGCCCTATAGAGAGATATAAATATAAAACATCCTCTGGGATAGGCCTACTGAGTAATGGTGGTGAAGACAAAATTTTTTTGATCTCTTCAAATGCTTCCTGGCATTCATTATCCCATTCGAACCTCTTAGAATTTTTTAAGGCTCAGAATAGTGGTAAACATTTTATGGCTAAGCATGAGATGAATCTCCCAAGAGCTGTAATCCTGCCATTAAGCTTCTGGAGTTCATTTAACGTTTTAGGAGCTTTCATATTGAGAATGGCTTCCATCTTTTCAGGGTTTGCCTCAATTCCTCTATGTGAAATCATGAATCCTAAGAATTTGCCTGCTTTAACTCCGAAGACGCACTTATCCGGGTTTAGCTTGATGTAGTACTGATCGAGGATATGAAGGATTTGATTAAGATCCTCAGCATGCTCTTCTGCCTTTTGGCTTTTAACGATGATGTCATCTATATATACCTCCACATTCTGCTCAATCTGATCTTGGAAAATGTGGTTCATCAGTTTTTGGTATGTTGCTCTGGCATTCTTTAGCCCAAAGGGTATGACTTTGTAGCAATAGAGTCCTTCATGAGTAATGAAGGATGTCTTTTCTTGATCCTCCTTTTTCATTGGAATCTGGTGGTATCCCTGAGCAGCATCAATAAAACTGTACAAGTTATGACAGGCTGTTGAATCAACCAATTGATCAATCGTTGGTAGTGGATAGCTATCTTTAGGACAAGCTTTATTGAGATCTGTGTAATCAACGCACATCTGATATTTCCCATTAGCCTTCTTGACCGACACCATATTAGCTACCCACTCTGGATGTGTGAATTCTTTGATAAACCCAATATTGAGTAACTTCTTTGTCTCTTCCACGATCACCTTCTGCCTTTCATAAGCAAATTTTCTCCTCTTTTGAATCACAGGTTTTACTCCTGGATTAATGTTAAAGTTGTGTGATGCATTCCAAAAATCTACTTCAACAATCTCATATGCTTGTGAAGTGAAGCTGCTTGAGTGTTTGCTCAGGACGTTGCTTATTCTTGATTTGATTTCCTCACTGAGTTCTCCACCAATTCTGACTGTTTTGCTTTCAGCTATCTGCAAAGTTTGAACTTGATCAACTGGCTCTGGACTAGCGCCTTGTTTTTCTGTCTCTAGTAACTCTAGGGGGAATGCTTTTATTTAGGTTTGACAACTAGTTAATAACATTGTCTGGCCATTGATTGATCTCCGAGGATTGTTATTACTCGGTCTTCCAAAGGTATTTTCATAGTTAATCTCCTAATACTTGTGGCTGCATCAATCTCATATAAGATTAGACTTTCGATGATCCCATTGTATGTGAGAGGAAGATCTACTATATTGAATAGTGATTTGGTTGCTTTTATGTCTCCAGTTTCTCGATTTCCAAATTCTATTGCCAATTCCACCCACCCCATCAGTTGTGTTGTTCCTCCACAGAAGCTTGTGATGGGGTTTTTAATAAGTTTGAGGTCGGTGATGGATCCTTCCATTGCTTTATAGGCATTCCATGAAAGCGCATTGACAGCACTCCCATCATCAATCAAGAGTCTTTTGACTAGATAATTCTGGATATATGCTTCTACCACCAAGGCATCATTATGAGGATGCTGAGCATGCTTTCCATCCTCAGGTCCAAATTTGATGGTGGGCCTGAGATTAGAAGCTCGGTTTTCCCTCCAGGGCCTTTTGAGAATCTTCTCAGCTGACATTTCTCCTCCAACGATCATATTGATAATGCCTGCTACTTCATTCTGAGCTTTCTTTGCTTCTAGTTTATCATCCTCCTGGTCATAAGGATCTCCATTCTTGGTAAATCTTCCGAGCTTCCCATTCCTGATTAGTTCTTCAATTGCAACTGCAAGCTCCCTGCATGTGTCTGTTTCATGTTTGAAATCTCGGTGATATTAACAATATTTCCTTCTGTCTGGTATTCCCCTTTTGGAAGGACTCAATCTTCTGGCTGGTGTTATACCCACCCCATTCTGTCTGACCCACATGAGGACTCGTGACCCGTTGGCGTTTAATGGCGTGAACCTTTCAGTTTCCCTTTTATAGCTCTCTAGCATGCCTCTGAAGTTATTCCGAGGATCTAAAAGCCTTTTAGTATCCATTCTTTCATTTTTCTTGAAAGATGGCTTTTCATCCTCTTTCCTTAGTCTTCTATCTTCATCCATTTTGATCAGCCTCATGGCCATGGACATAACCTCTGAAAAGGTGTGCGGATCTTTTGTCAAAATCTTATCCTTGAGCTTTCCCAATCGAGTTTCATTCTTCATTGCCTCTATGGCCACCTCATCACTTAGGTTTTCAATCTGCATAGCCACTTTGTTAAATCTGTCCAAGTAACTTCTTAATGGTTCGTTGACCTCCTGTTTGCATGTCCGGAGGTCATGGATACTTTTAGCAGGAGGAACATTGGTGATAAATCGAGTTCTAAACTTTTCCACGAGTTCCTCAAAAGATGAAATAGAATTCTTTGGAAGTTGGTGAAACCACCTTTGAGTAATTTTGGTGAGAGTACTAGGAAAGACTCGGCATAAAATCCCATCATTGACATTTTAAAGCATCATTTTTATTCTGAAGGATGATACGTGATTAACCGGATCTCCGGTACCATCGTACTGCTCCAATTGAGGTAGTTTGAACTTGGATGGAATTTATGTTTTATTAATCCTACTCACAAAAGGTGTCGTACCTTCTAAAACATATTCATCTTCCTTCCTTGGTCCAGTCCGAGCTTTCATTATCACTTGCTCAACCTTCTGAGCTATCTGCGAATCATCCAAAGCTGGCATGCTCATGCTGGATTCTCCTTCCTGGTTTTTCCGAGTCTCTTTGTTTCCTTCAGGCATGTCTTGTGCTGGTCTTGGTGGTATAACCATGTTATTCTCTGGATTAGCCACTCTGGATTGTTATCTTGAATTAGGACATTCAGTTGTTGTTGTATTAGTGCCATCTGAGCTTGGATGCTGTTAATCATTACTTCTTTGTCTGCTGAAGGTAGGTTGAGTGTCTGAGTTATAGTGTTTAGGTCTGGGGTGTTTGTGATAGGAGTTCCTGATAGGTTGGGAAAGGGTATGTAAGGAATCGGTTTGCTGGTATGCTGGAATGGAGCATAATAAGGAAAAGCAGTTCCTGGGGTCAGCCAATTTTGAGCAATGCTGAGAGGTGTACTAAAGGGATTCTGTGAGGATGATCCAACATGTTGAGTAACATTTGCTGGATCGATTGGAATAATAGGTGCTGATGGATTAATCAGGGTTTCTAAGACTATGGTGGGAGGAGTACCATGAGCTTCTAGGGTGATAATTGGTGGATTTGTGGCTGGAAGTGGACTGGATGTCATGGTGTGATTTGCGTTGCTCGATAGATTATAATGGCTTTGACTCTAGAGATTCCCACAGACAGCGCCACTTGATAACTTGATTCCCGGAACCTCCGAGTCCTGTGGTCAAGCAATCAACAAAGAGCAAGGTGAGTTGTGGGGTTTCCCCTACTAACCCTCTGATGCCTAAGTTAGAGAGAGAATTTAGAGAGATAAAGAGAGTGATGAGTTCAGAGAATAGAATGAATAATAAAGGGAGAGGTAAGCAGTATTTATAGAGAGTGAGATATGCAAACCTAGGAGGAATATGATTCACCTATTCCTCCTGCTTGTAGGACCTTCTCCTATATAGGGAATATCTTGCCAAATCCGAGATTCTTCTTGAAGAAGGACTCATTTTCTTATTTGGAATGGGCATTATTGTTCTGCAAGTAACATTCTCAATAGAAAAATAAAGTATTGTTTGAATAGAAATATACCTGTGGGGTATCATGCAGTTTCAAAAATTTAGACATATTCAACCTCTAAAATTCAATGAAGGTATTTACGTCCTTAAAGTTTTAAAATGAGAAAAAGGCCTGCTTGAAATATGAAGTAGAGTTCTTAAACTTTTTTAGAATTGGGTTTGCACATTAAAATTCGAGTTTGTTTGTATTGACAAATTTTAAGTTGAGTTAGAAGATACAATTTCATCACAGGCTTGACCTTACATCAATTTGGTCATGAGTATATGCTACGCTTGACATTATTGGCAAGACTTTATATTTTCTTATATTTTCCAAGTCATTGGCGGATGGAGGGGGGCTCAACGGCCATGGTCAAGTCCATAGTCAATGATGGCTGGAGGGAGGGGGCTAGTGGCATGTTGATGCCAATTTCAAGAGAGGTCGAGAAATTGATGAGTGAAAAACACTTTAATTAAGCATATATATTGATCATACAAAGTTAAGGTTCATTTGGTTCATACTATATAATTGAAATTGGAATCGAAATGAGAATGATCATAAAATTATAATTTTAATAAATTATTTAGTTTATAATGGAATATATAAAAATGGAAATTAATATCATGTTTTAATTATAATATTTTATAATTATTTTTATATATTTAAAATTAAAATTGAAATTATCTATTATAAAAATATTTTAAAAAATATTACTACAATTTCTAAAAATTATTTATTATTTTAGAAAATATTTTTTATTCAAGTATTATAATAATTACAACAAAACATATAAAATTAATATAAAATTCAATTTCTTTGAATATTATATATATATATATATAAAGAAAAACACATTTAGATTTGAAATTATCATTTGGACAGGCTACTAAAACCTGTTGCTAATTAGTATTTGTTATGACAACACTTACCTGCTATTTGAGGTGTGGTTACATCTTCCCTCAACGAGGTAGTCGAATTGGAGGGATTTTACTTCTGACAGAAGAGAGTTAAGCAACAACATCGCTAATCTTCAAACGTTCTTGTGGTGTTTCAACAGCAAGAGCTTCCAATTTCAAATATTGAAATCAACCACTCTTTACATCTTAAACTTTTATTCAGCAGTCTCATGTCAAAAATAAACAAATGACAAATGCCTATTATCATGTAAATAAAATTACAATTATCAATTAAATAATAATTTGATTATTATTAAAATCCATTTATGTATAGTTTGTTTTGTTAAAATAACTAAAACAAATGAAAATTATCCTGTAAATAAATTAAATTACAAAATTAGAGAAAAATGATTATTTCATAAAAAAATTCAAACCAACTCATGAACAATTCTAAAAGGCTGGCCACGCCTTTTCAAGCCAGTCCAAATTTGTCCACCTGTAGAGAGTCATAGATAGTGGTATTCACCGCCATTTGAAAAGCGTGTTAATTTGAATTAGTAGATAGTGCTTATTCTTCAATTGCGAAAGGATTGTGAAAGAGAAATAGGAGAAATTCATTGGCAAAATATGAATAAATATCCTACTTGATGATAATAAAAAAAATTATTATATTACAAATATTTTTTAATTTTTATTCTCTTTATTCTATCTATTCAATTTAATATATATATATATATATACTAATAAAAATATATTAAAAATATTAATAAATATAAACAATCTGTGCAATCCACAGGTACATAAGTAGTTAAAATATAAATGGCTGAAAAAACGTCAATTAATTCTATTAATGAGTTGACCGGTCTGGTAGCTTTTTTTTTTTAATAATGATTTTGAGATTTTTAGAATGAATTTTTACCGAATATAAAAGAAGATGATTAGCTCTATTGGATGATTTGAAAAGGGAGTAAAAGGTGGAATTCGGATCCCACTCCCTAAACACCACTAGATGTCTTGAGCCATTGCACCAAACAAGATAATTAGGCCTTTTATATATTTTATTAATATTTAAATTATTTAATTTCTTAACTAATTTAAGAAAATATCAAGTAACTCTATATTATGTCAAAAATGTAAGAGATTTGAATATGGACTTGAATTTCAATCAAATTATTTATTTGGAAACTACATGAATTTATATTAATAAGGATCTAAAATAAATTCACAATAACTCATTTAATGAGGATTTGAAATGACATCTAAATATATGTTATTTGAAATTTTTATATTTCAAATTCAATATTTAAAATTTAAGATTTCAAATTAAATAAATGTATTCAAATACAATGTTATATAAAATGGCATTTGTTAAATAAACAAATGATGTTAAAATGTGAAATAAAATGTTCGGTGTATGCATATTTACTCTGCAAGACTTGACTTTACATTAATTTGGTCAAGACTTTACATTTGTTATAATTTCCAAGTCAATTGGCGGATGAATGGGGCTCAATGGCCATGGTAAAGTCCACAGTCGACCATAGATTGAGGGAGGGGCCGGACTAGCGGCAATTTGATCTCAATTTCAGGAGAGATTGAAGAATTGGTGAGGAGTAAAATCACTTCAATTAAAATAAATGCATGTATTATTAGTAAGAAAGTAGTCAAATTGTAATTTTTCTTTAAAAAACATGTTGAGATGTAGGGTTCAAATTTTACTGTCGTCAATTTAAAAAGAAAAAGTGTTCATGTTATATAATCCATTAATATTTAGATCATATAACCTCCCTATTGATAAAAAAATAAATTTATATTTTAATCATATAAAGTTATGAGAGATGCAATAATAAAAACTTAAAAAAAAAAATCTAATAAAAGATATGTGTTATCATTGTAATATATTGTGGTGACCGATAAAATAAATTCAAACAAAATATAAAGTCCTATACGATTAACTCTCATTATTCAGTTATATGAATTTAAAAACAAATAATTGAAATTTATCAAGTGATCTACCGTTATCTGAACTAAAACTTAAAGTTAAAGTATATGCATCGTTTTCAGAACTTTTTTAGTTCATTTTAGATAAATATATATATATTTTATTGGTTATTTTCTGAAAAAATCATAATTTATGATGATTTTTAACTGTTGTGAAGAGAAAAATAATTTAACCATTTAAAATATCAAAATAATCCCCATTTCGCCATTCCGTACGGAAAAATGGCTTTGCCATTGATTTTTTTTTTGGCAAAGTCATTTAATTTTTTTTTTATAAAGACTATTTTACCATTCTAAATGGCTAAATGACTTTTATTTTTTTCAACTTAGCACCTATTGCTTTAAAAAATTGCATTTCATTTAATACTTATATTTTTAAAAGTTATGTATAATATCAATATTTTAACAATAATATTTTAATGGTTTTTATTTTAGTACTATCTATTATTTTTACTTTGTAATAAAAATAAATTTCTTTGTCACTCTATAAAAAATATATAATAATAAATTGTTAAATTATAAAAAAAATATTAAAAATAATTTTCAATTTTAAAAATTGTGTAGGAAATAGAAATACATTTATTGATTTTTTCTCAACTCTATATTTTATAAGCTTAATAAAAATTTATAATATATAGTTTATCAATTCTCTACAAAATTCATATTAACTAGTGGCTATAGTGTTCATGACCAGGCTTCATAGTTGGCTTGGATATGAACTTTCAACATTTGAAGACATTCGGGCAACCGTCAACCGTCAACAATCTATCTCTGTACCTCTATAAATATAACAAAGTTAAACATTAAATAAAATCTCCTATGATTCTACCATTTTCTCTCTCTTTTTTTTTTAAAAAAAAATCACCTTTTATTTTTCTTTTCTTGAATATCTCTTCACCTATAACCTATTTTTATCTACATTTTATTTACTTTTTCTCCAATAATTTTTCTTTTTTTCTTTAACATTTCTTCACCTTTTCTCTTCATTAGCCTTTATATATATATATATATATATACACACTTCCCATTGTTTCAATCTATAGAGGTCAAGAAAATAAGGCAGTAAATTGCAAGCGAGAAAAGAGGAAAACAAATAAAGAAAAAAATCATTGTAATTTCACTTGGACAATCCTTAGATAATTTCTCATTTTTTTATTATTTGCATTTTCATTATTTTGTCATAGTTCAAAAAATAATGATAAATAAACATATTATTTAAAATATTAGATATTGCACTCATGATATTTGTTCAAATGTTTCAACCATTTTTATATATCTTTTGTTGTTTTTTTTTATTGTGGAATTTATATCAATTTTTAATACCTTTACTTTAGTGAATTTAAAACTGACATGGTTTAAAATTGAGGGTAAACATGAGTGCAAGGAAGAAGAAGTGATGATTACAAGGAAGAAGATGTGATAAATGAAATTTAAATTGGTTATGTCGCGAAAATCTACATACATAAATATAAATAGCTTTATGAGCTTCAATATGTGGTTTCTATATCAATCAAAACATTTATTCCTCAAACAAACCCTTGAAAGATTAAAAGAACTTAACAAAAGTTTGACAAAGGAAAAACTTAACAATTCACAATGACAATGAAAAAAATAATAATATATTCACTTTGTGTGGTGGATATAGAGACGAAAAAATTAAGACATTATTGTATCAAATGATTTTTTTTTTAATCACTATGAGAAATACCAAAAATTATCAAAAGTAATTTCTTAAAAGGAACTGATGAAATAAGCTGTGAAAGGACTGATAAGTTGCATTATTTCCAGAAATATATATAGATTACAAACATATTATTACACAAAAAAAAAAAAAATGCTACAATAAGGTCTGCAGGGAATCATTTTCCAAGCTTAATGGCTCAGTGGCATCATCCTTGTACATCAGCTGTGGTAAAAAGAATACAAATTAGATATATATCTCAGTTAACCTTCCTAACTACAACAAGAAAATTTACTTGCCAGTTGAAGTTCTCTCTCACGACCATATTTAGTCCCAAGAAATTTTTGTCTGATGGAAGAGAGCTGAACAACATCACAAATATTCATGCGCTCTTGTGGCGATTCAGCAGAACAATTTATTCCAATTTCAAATATCGAGATCATGCACTCAATAAGGTTGTTGTTGTTTCTCCTGTTCCTGAAATTGTGGTGTTGATTTGATTCCATTTGCATTTGAGAATCTTGCAATCTATAATCTCTGTCATTGCTTGTTCAGACAAACCATTATTGAAAAAATTGTGAAGGGTTAGACCCTCTTTGAACATGTTATCAGTTGGCCTTTTTCCTGTAAAGATCTCCAACACTAATATGCCGAAGCTAAATATGTCACCACATGTTGAAACATCGCATCCCAGGCCATACTCTGAAACAAAATAAGAACAAAAATAAATTATAAAACCACAAGTTTGATTAATAACAAGAAGAATTTACTAGGAGGACAATAGCCGATAGTTCTGTTGGAAATTAATTAAACTCAAATTAATGTGAAGAGTTTTATTTTATTAACTATAGATTCATGAATGCATATGTTAATAAAGTATTTAAGAAGTTAAGTTTATTAAAAAGTTACGTTCTTGTAAAAGAATTAATATAGCCAAGATGTTACTTTTTTTGTATGACTATAAATAGTTCATATAATTCTCAAGTGAGATATTAATAAAAAGTAATCCTTTTATAAACACTTGTATCCTTCTTCCTTTTTCCTCTAACAAAGATATCTATCTTATTTTTTTTCTTCCCAACAGATGGTACCTGTGAAAGCCACATATAAAGGGAATTACATGAGTGCAAATGCAGTGACGGGGAGGAAAGCCACGGTATTAATGAGACTTCTAGACCACTATTCCTTCAAATGATTTTCAAGCACAATTGTTGCAGAAAATGCCAGCATGGTAGAGGACACGGAGAAAAAGAGAAATGTGAAGCCAAGTGTGAGTTTCCGAGGGAGATCTACCTTTGGCGTTGTTTTACAGCCACATGTAATATGTTTTGGCCCTTATGGCTGACTTGCTCCACAGCCTGCGGATGCATTTTTAGTATCTCATCAACGATCTCTATAATACCTTTGCTGGATGCAATCAGCAATGGAGTAGAAGGAGGCCCAGTTGCCTTCTCCAGTGGAACATCACGGAGTGTTTTTCTGGGGCCTTGGGCTGCTTCTCCAAAAGAAATTATACCAATATCAGGCTCTGTGCAACTCGACTCCCATGAAGTATCTTTACGCACAAGCAACTTGGAGAATTTCATAATTGATTCATGCCTTTTCTTTTCTTTCCAGATTTTATCCAACACTGGCCATCCTGTCCATCCCATATATGATTAATTTTTAAATTTTGTATACATTTCATTTACATCCGTTTAAAATAGTAAATGAATCATATAATAGAAATGAGGATGCACTTTGAGCTAGACATCTCCAAATGATAAGATATATCTTAAACATTGTTGGAGTTCATAAAATCAAATCTGAGGGGGCATTTAGTTAATTTTGAAAATATAAAGATGAACTAGTAAATTAAAACAAACCTCACCTCAAGGGAGTGATTGTAATTTTTCCTTAAATTAAATGAAATTATAGTAAAAAGTAATATTATATGGTAAGAAGTCAACAAGAGTGGATGTGGACTAGTTGGTTTACCATGGACCCCTGTCCATATTAGGGGTCCATTACACGTGTGAATAAAAAAATATGCGTTTTTTTTCTATTAAACGTTTTTTTACCTCAAACATTCTCTGTTTTTTTCTTTGTGTTAAAC
This sequence comes from Mallotus japonicus, assembly GCA_949634005.1. Classification (NCBI taxonomy): domain Eukaryota; kingdom Viridiplantae; phylum Streptophyta; class Magnoliopsida; order Malpighiales; family Euphorbiaceae; genus Mallotus; species Mallotus japonicus. The sequence continues at coordinate 1,168 of CATIWK010687317.1, read as the reverse complement.
TTTGTTTTAATTAGTTAACTTCTCTTTATACTTGTAAAGATTAATAAGTTAATCGATCAAAACTATGAGATTCAATGATCTTCACTTGTATGTTCATTGAGAAGCAATGAATCTGCAGGTCAAAATCAATGAGTCTGCTGCAAGTTCATTCAAATGAACATGCAGGTGAAGATCAATGAATTTACAGCAGGTTCATTGACCTTCACCTGCAGGTTCACATTCAATTTAACTTTCACAAATCCTCCCTTTCTAGCTCAAGTTATGATTTCAGGTTTTCAACCACTTGAGAGAAATCCTTTTCCAATGAGGAAGAAGAAGAAGCAGCCACTAATCTAAAAAAAAAAGTGCAGAAACTCTATTTAGGAAAACAAGCAGTACCTTATGAAACCATCCAAAGTTACAATCCGAAAATATATACCTCCAGGGAAGTCACAAACACATCATGTCATATAAAAATTAAACTCAAGAACATAAACACTCGTGGTTGCTTGTGTGTGTGTGTGTGTGTGAGTGTATATATATATATATATATATATATAGAAGCGGGTACCCACACTCATTAAAATGCTAGTGTGAATCAAAGCAGGTAACCACAGTGGCATTGAAAAGCTTGATTGACTTCTTCACTTCGATCTTGTATTTAGCACCAGTTGCATCATCTTCTTGATTATAGAAGATGATTTTATCACCCACGTCAAGATTTCTGCTGGAAACAAATTCTCATGATTGAAGAAGAGGAAAAGGAAGAGGAGAAAAGAAAAATATAGAAAAGCAGAAGAAGAAGAAGAAGAAGAAGAAGAAAAGTGCGTTAAAAAAGAAGAAGGAATTGTTAAAAAAAAGAAGCGTTAAATAAAAAAATTCACATGTGTAATAGAGCTCTAGTCCATATTGTAATATGGACAAGGGTCCATGATATAATTTGTCCAATCGTGGACGTGGTCTTGGAGGTGGACCTAGTCTTGGAGTTGGACCTACCACCACACAATTAGGGGTGTAAACGAGCCGAGCCGAGCTCGCTATCCTACATGGTGTTCACGAGCTGTTCGCGAGCTTAAACGAGCCTAAAGAAATTTTAAAAAATACAAACTATAAATTAAAATTATACATTCAAAAATTAAAAATAAATTATTTATTAAATAAATTACAATATATTTAATAAAAATTATGA
>CATIWK010686763.1:0-19925 GCA_949634005.1 Mallotus japonicus | reverse complement strand
AAGATAAACAAAAGCCGCCAAAAAGTAGATGGCCTTTCGCTTTAGCTCGCTGGTTGGGCGTTAAATCTACTAGCGCTTCCTTTTTTCTTTGCTAGCAAAGCAAAGTTGTTAAAAACAAAATAACAGAGCGCGAAGAGCTGAGCAACCATGGAAATAAAGACAGCGAAGAGAGACTATAAGATATCCACTTGTTGCTTCATTTTTCTTATTTTCCTCTGATATTTACTACCCCTCTCTCTCGATTGATCGATGATCGCTCGGGTCCTATAATTGCTTTCTATAACTGCTAATTTGCAGCTCATCAGTGGGAAGTTGGAGCACATCTTTGCCATTAATCTTTTTTTTTTTTTTTCCTTTGAAAAACGTTCGTTTCCTGATAGATTTGGGAAGTTGGAATCAAAATAAATTTCAAAATTTTCCTTGTAGAAAATATGAATTTATTTTTAAAAAAAATTAATTTTGAATTAAAATAATAATTCTGAATTGTTCAGATAATTTTTTTTTAATGATTGTTATGAAATTAAATAAAAATTTAGTACTTGAAAAAAAAGTTCAAATTTGATAATTGAATTAATCAGGTAGCCTCTTGTACATTTGACCCCAAGAAAAGCTCTAAACTCACTCTCAGCTAATCACTAAATTTGATATTTTACCAAATAAAGTCTGTGCAAAAACTGTAGTGGTGCTTTTTTTTTTTGTTGGGTCTTTTCGATGAAATTGAAAGAAACAAAGATGCATGGCTTTTTTTTGGTATTTTCATTTGGTTTGATTTGAAAAATGACACTTGCCATCAAACAAAAATGATCGAAAGCAGAAGAAACATAACAGTCTATATGTGAAAGCGAAGACGCCGATCGACACGTTATGGTTGTCACTCAAAGTTAACATCAATCAATAAAAAATGAAAGGAATAATTTTCAGTGCGGCGCATGTGATGAATTGTGTGTTTTTTTTTTTAAAAAAAAATTCATTAAATTAATTATTTTAACTCTTTAAATTTTCCCTTGAGTTAATAAACTAAGAAAAAATTATAAATTTAATGTCTGAATTTTTGTGGTTTTTTTATTTAAATGTCTGAATTATTTTTTTATTTGAGTGTCTAAACTTTGAATAAATATATCAATCAGGTGTATTTGTCCTATTTTAAGCTGACTGTGTGCTTAATCAGCTCAAACGGGATCCACTTTTTTCCAGTTCACACGCCATTTTTTTCAACTCATCTCTATTTGAGTGTCTTAACTTTGAAAAAACATATCAATCAGGTGTATCTAGTCAATTTTAAGCTGATTGTGTGCTTAGTCAGCTCAAACGGAGTCCACTTTTTTCCAGCTCACATGCCATTTTTTTCAGCTCATCCTCCACTATTGTCCACTTAAAAAAGAGTAAAGATAGCTGAAAAAAATGGACTTCATTTAAGCTGACTAAGCACACAGTCAGCTAAAAATAGGCCAGATACACTTGATTAATATGTTTTTTCAAAGTTCAGACACTCAAATAGAAAAACCACAAGAGTTCAGACACCAAATTTGTAATTTTTCCATAAACTAATTGATACCCCATAGGTATATTCCTATTTTAACTAATAAATGTCTTCCTAAATAATAGTGACTTGCAGCATAAGAAGACCAAATCCAAAGAGGAAAAGGAGTCCCTTATTAGGAAGACTCCCGGATCAGGAAGCAATGAAGCAGAATAGAGACATATCCTCCTAGGAGAAGGAGTCCTACTCCTCTCAGGTTTAAGTATCTCATTCTCTATAAATAGTCCTTACCTTCCCTCATATTATTCATTCTATTCTACTTTATTCTCTTAGCTCTCTTTATCTCTCTAAGTTCTCTCAAACTATCCTGACTTAGGCATCGGAGGATTTGTGGGGGAAACCCCACCTCTCACCTTGCCTCTTTGTTGGTTGCTTGACCTATAGGACTCGGAGGTTCCAGAATCAAGTTATCAAGTGGCGCCATCTGTGGGAACCTTCTGAGTTTAAGCCATCAGCCTCTACCAAAGCTAAAACAAAACCTTTAAAATGACATCTAGTCCACCAGCTACAGATACTCACATCAATCCTCCTGAGACAGCATCAGATGCTCTCATCAATCCATCAGCTCCTATTACTCCAATTAACCCATCAGCCCGATCTTGCCTATTGACCCATTAGCCTTTCTTCACAATGCAGGACCATCGCCCCAAACTCCTTTTACCATATACCCAACATCCGGAATCACCCCGAGTTGGACCCCAGGCACGAACTTTCCTTACTATGCTCCTTTACATCACACCAGCCGTTCCATTCCCTCTATACCGTTCCCAAGCCTCCCAGGAACCCCTGTCACAAACACACCAGACCTAAACACAGTAGCAGAAACAAACAACCAGCCTCCAATAAGTAAAGAGGCTATGATCCAGAATCTTTAGGCCCATATGGCATTAATGCAACAGCAACTGAGTGTTCTCATCCAAGATAACAATCCGGGAATCACTCGACCAACAGACAATGTGATCACACCACCAATTGTAACTCAGAACACTCCAGCAAAGGAAAAGGAAGCTCAGAAGGATCCGGAGGAAGAGTCTACTATAAACCTTCCTGGTTTGGACGACTCTCAGATAGCACAGAAAGTAGAACAAGTAATTCAGAAGGCTCGGATTGGGCCTAGAAAGGAGGATGAATGTGTCTTAGAAGGAACAACACCTTTCATAAGCAGAATTGTCAAAACTGAGATTCCATCAAAATTCAAACTACCTCAGCTGGACCAGTTTGATGGAACAGGAGACCCAATCATCCACATCTCTTCATTCAGGACCAAGATGATGCTCCAAAACGTGAACGATAGGATCTTATGCCGCGTCTTCCCAAGTACACTTACGAAGATTGCTCAACGATGGTTTCATCAATGACCCAAGAATTCCATCACATCCTTTGAGCAACTTGTGGAGAAATTTAGAACTCGATTCATCACCAATATTCCACCAGCAAAGAGTATAAATGATCTCCGGATGTGTAAGCAGGGAGTCACAGAGTCGCTAAGAAGTTACCTGGACAGGTTCAACAAAGTTGCCATGCAAATTGAAAATTTAAGTGATGAAGTAGCTATCGAGGCAATGAAGACTGGGACACGCTTGGGGAAGCTTAAAGACAAGATTATAACTAAGGAACCTACAACTTTCTCAGAAGTTATGGCTATGGCAATGAAATTAATAAAAATTGATGAAGACAGGAGGTTACGAAGGGATGATGATAAAACCCCCTTCAAAAAAGAGGAAAGATTCGAGCCCAGCAAACCCAGACTTCAAAGAAATTACTTAAGAGGCTCAGCAAGGGGTCCGGTAGGTGAATTCAGGAATGAAGTTGAAACCTTCACACCTTTAAATGCTCCAAGATCGCAAGTCCTTATGTGGATCAGAACAAACGGAGTAGGAATACCTGTACCAAGAAAGTTGAGTCCCAGCAAAAAGGAGATGGAAAATAGAAGATTTTATTGCCAATATCACCGGGAGTATGGACATGAGACAGAAGAATATCGAGAATTACAAAGAGCCATAGAACAGCTGATACAAAAGGGTAAACTTGGCAAATTCACCAGCAACAATCAGAGACACCAAGACTCTGAGGACGAGGGTGGTGATAAACCAGCAGTAAAGAAGGGTCGGAATGAAGTAGCTGGGGTTATAAACATAATAATAGGAGGAGAAGCACCAAAGGAGAAAAGAATCAAAAGGACTCGAAAGGAGGAAAGTCAAATCCAGAAGCCTATCATCACATTCATCCCAGAAGATGGACGACACGCTCGGCATCCACATAATGATGCCTTAGTGGTAAGTGCATACATTCAGAATTACCTTGTCAAAAGGCTATTGATAGATGATGGGAGTGCAGTTAACGCACTCTCCTGGAATGCCTACAAAGCCATGGAAGGCTCGATCACTAATCTCAAAACTATCAAACATCCTACACAAGCTTTTGTAGTGGAACAACCCAACCTATGGGGATAGTAGATCTGGAAATTGAATTTGGCAATCGAGATACAGGAGATGTAAAAGCAGTCCGATCTTCATTGAACATTGTTGACCTGCCTCTTGCCTATAATGGCATCATTGGAAGACCCATCTTGTATGACATTGATGCAGCTACAAGCATCAGAAGGTTAACAATGAAAATCCCTCTAGAAGACCGGGTCATTACCATTCCTGGAGACCAGGCGATGGCACAACAATGCTATCAACTGGCTGTCAAACCTTCGCTTGAAGCTTTTCCATTAGCGTCTCTAGAAACAGAAAAGTAAGGCATAGGTCTGGAACCGGTTGACCAGGTTCAGACGCTACAGATCACGACAGAAAAAATAGTCCGAATTGGAGGCGAGCTTGATGAAGACATCAGAAACGATATCAGCAGCGTCCTCATTAGACACTCGGACAGTTTCACCTCCAAAGCAACCGAGATTGTAGGAGTAGATCCTCGGGTTGCATCATACAGTCTGAGCATAAATCCAGGAATGAAGCCAGTAATACAAAAGAAAAGGAGATTTACTTACGAAAGACAGAAAGTCATTGCCGAAGAAACAAAAAAGTTGCTGAAGAAACAAAAAAGTTGCTGAATGCTAGTTTTATCAGAGAAGTAACACACCCGGATTGGATAGCCAATGTGGTCCTGGTCAAGAAGGCCAATGGGAAATACCGAATGTGTGTTGACTACACTGACCTCAACAAAGCATGCCCTAAAGACAGTTATCCACTACCGAAAATCGATCAGTTGGTAGACTCGACAGCCTATCATCGTCTTTATAGTTTTATTGATGCTGCGCAGGGATACCACCAGATCCCTATGAAGAAAGAAGATGAAGAGAAAATGTCCTTTATTACTCATGAGGGCCTGTACTGCTATAAGGTCATGCCTTTTGGGTTGAAAAATGCTGGTGCTACATACCAAAGGTTGATGAATCATGTGTTTCAAAGATTAGATTGGGAAGAATATGAAGGTTTATATGGATGATATTATTGTAAAGAGTCAGATGGCAGAGCAACACGCTAAAGACCTCGAGCAGGTACTCAGCATACTGGATGAATACCGGATTAAGCTAAACCCGGATAAATGTGTCTTTGGGGTAAAGGCAGGAAAATTTTTGGGATTCATGATATTACACAGAGGCATAGAGGTAAATCCAAAGAAGATGGAAGCTATCTTAAACATGAAAGCTCCCAAGACTCTTAAAGAGCTTCAAAAACTCAACGGCAGAATCACCGCCCTTGGAAGATTCATCTCATGTTCAGCCAAGAAATAACTGCCCCTATTCCGAGCGTTGAAAACTTCTAAAAAGTTTGAATGGAATACTGACTGTCAGAAAGCATTTGAAGAGATCCAGAAATTCTTAACCTCACCACCACTGCTCAGCAGACCAATTCCAGAGGAGACATTATACTTGTATCTCTCGATAGGTCCTGAATCTATAGCTTCAGTATTAGTCCGGGAGGAAGGAAGTCAGCAAAACCCGGTCTATTATGTTAGCAAGATCCTCAGAGGCTAGGAGACCCGGTATCCAAAACTAGACAACCTAGCCTTAATAATCGTTCATACATCCAAGAAGCTTCGACAGTACTTCCAGGCTCATTCCATAGTTGTCAGAACCAACTTTCCTTTGCGAAAAATTCTCTAGAGAGCAGAAACATCTGGACGACTGCTTCAATGGTCTGTTCAACTAGAAGAATTCGACATTAGCTATGAGCCACGTCAACAGATAAAGGCTCAGGCATTGGCAGACTTTATACAAGAAATGACAATAGAAGAAGCAGTGTCTTTCTCATACCCAGAATGGAAGCTTTATATAGATGGGGCATCCGACGCTCAGGGATCCGGAGCAGGAGTTATCCTGATAGGACCAAGCAAAATTCGTATCAAGTATGCAGTCCAAATTAAATACAACACTACTAATAATGCAGCCGAGTACGAAGCACTACTTACAGGGCTCAGATTGGCCATAGAAGTCCGTGCTAAACATCTTAAAATCTATTCCGACTCTCAATTAGTGGTCAACCAGGTTAAAGGAACGTACCAAGTCAAAGAACCAAGCATAGTCAGGTATGTGGAAAAGGCAAAGCAGCTCCTAAAGAAGCTAGAGCAGGAAGGGGGACAATGGGAAATACTACAAATTCCCAGAAGTGAAAACATAGAAGCAGATTTGTTAGCAAAATTAGCATCTGAAGATAATCAAGTATTCAGGGGACTAGAGTTAACTGAAGAACTTGACAGGCCGAGTGTTGAGAGAGAAGAAGTGATGAACACTCAAGAGGCTGTAGGATGGATGCAGCCTATCATTCAATATTTGGAGCATGAAATCCTACCAGAAGATAAACTTAAGGCTCAAAAATTGAAGACCAAAGCAGCCCATTATTCTATGTACAATGGAGAACTTTACAGAAGATCACTGTCTCATCCTTGGTCAAAGTGTGTGTCTCCAGAAGAAGACAATTATGTGCTCAGAGAAATCCACGAAGGGATATGTGGGGCTCATGAGGCTCATCACTCCATGGTCTGGAAAGCATTATTACAAGGGTATTACTGGCCTAACATGTCAAGGGATGCATTCGAACTGGTTCAGAAATGCACCAAGTGTCAACAATTTGCTCGCCTCATTCATAAGCCGTCCAACACTCAGTACCCCATTGGGAGTCTATGGCCATTTGCTGTTTGGGGAATGGATATCTTGGGTCCATTCCCAGTCTCCACCTCTCAGAAAAAATTCCTGATTGTAGCCATCGATCATTTCACCAAGTGGGTAGAAGTAGAAGCCGTCCCAACTATCACAGAGACTTGGATACAACACTTCTTTTGGAAAGAAGTTATTTGCAGATTTGGAATTCCCCATACCCTGATCACAGATAACAGAAAACAATTTGATAATGAGAAGTTCAAGGCATTCTGTTCAGAGCTGGGCATCAAGCTCAGATTCACCTCAGTAGCTCATCCTCAGACTAACGGATAGACAGAGGTCACCAATAGAATAATCATGCAAGGGTTAAAGAAAAGACTGGATGAAAAGAAAGGAAATTGGGTTGAAGAACTTAATAATATTATCTGGGCCTACAGAACAACACCCAGAAGCTCAACAGGGGAAACACCTTTCAGATTAACGTATGGAATGGATGCAGTAATCCCTATGGAGATCGGGTCATCAAGCTACCGAGTGTCTGGAGATCTAGACCCAGACATCAACAACATCAACACTTGGATCTGCCTAGACTTGCTCAAAGAAAGAAGAGAATAAGCATCAATAGTCTCGGAAGCTCAGAGACTGAGAGTGGCCGGATATCACAACAGGAACGTCCATCCCAGACAATTCAAAGCTGGAGACTTAGTATTAAGAAGGGCAGACGTTGGTAAAGGAAGTTCCAGAACTGGTAAACTTGGTCCTAACTGGGAAGGCCCGTATCAAGTCATTGAAACTACTACAAAAGGGGCATACAAAATAAGGGACATGCAGGGCAAAGAATTACCGAGATATTGGAATTCTGATAGTTTAAGGAAATATTATCAGTAAATGCAATTGTACTGAGTCAAAATTCAATAAAAAAGTACTTTTCATTCATGATACTCAAACTATTACAAAAAAAAAAAAGAGAACAGATACAGAAACAAGAAAGCTAAGTCTCGGACTCTTGAGGCTCTGATCTTACGATTGCTTTAGATTCAGGAGGTATTGATCCGACATCCAGAGATATATTCACTGGCGGATCTTCCACAACAATGATAGAAGGATCCTCTCCAACAGAAGCTCCTTCTAGCAAGAAGCTTGGATCTGTGGAAAGCCCAGAAGAAGGTCTCTCAGTAGCAGTTTTCTTCTTGCCCACCTTCTGTTTCTTCCATTGTGTGAAAGCGGATTTCTTGGCAGCTTCCTCCTCTGTAGCTATTTTAGCCAGATCATTTGGTGATACCTTCTCGATATCAGAAAGATCTAGCTTAGGATTTTGAGCTTGGAGTATCTGCCGCACCTCAGACTTGAAGGCCTTCAGAAATCCTTCAACCATTTTCCTGTATGAGGCCAGATCCTCCTCCCGAGACTTCTCGAGATCAGCCACCTTTGACTTCAAAGCTCCCAGTTCAGAATCTTGTCTTTTAATTTCATTGGTGAGCTGAGTCTGGGTGTCTTCCAGCTCCCGAATCTTCTTCTGGCATGACTCTTTTTCAGATATTTCTTTAGCTTTCTCAGACTCAGCCAGTTCCACAGCACACTTGGCCGCTGCAAGTCTCTTCTCATAGTCTAGTTCGATGGAGCAGAGCTTTTGCTCCTTCAAACTATTTTCACTCTTCAGGAAGTACTGGTTGTCCTTCCACAGGAGTAACCCTTGCACCAACTACAAAGAATGATGATGTCAACATTCAGAAACCTCAGAATAAAATAGATTCAACAACAAAGTTAAAAATCTCACCTCCAGAGCATGTACCATTACGGCATGAGGCAGATCATCCTGACTATACTCCATCCACTGGAGCATATCAGTGGGAAGGTGTAGAGACTCAGCATACTGATCCCTCACTTCCGCATTATGGAGACTCTGAGGAATCATCTTTTTAATGATAAAATTTCGCATGTCTGGACATCCGGCGATGCGCGGACGTTTGACATACAGTCCGCTGCCTTCAATCAGCTCCTCCTCGTCAGGAGCCATATCTCTAGGATGCTTCCTAGCAGCCTCAGTGGCAGGTACTTGCCTCTGACCCTGAATAGTGGCCAGATCTTGAGTAGAATCAGTGGGGGGATTGAATTGGACTTCGGGTTCTTCCTCCAAAGTTAGATCAGTGATGTTCGCCTCCCCTTCCGAGTCAGAGGACTCAGTATCTGAAATGATGATCCCGCCCACAAAAGTCAGATAATCAGCCATCTACAAATAAAAGAAAGAGACAAGTTAGAATAATACCTTTGAAAGATTGAGACTCACCGTTATACTTTCTACGAAGATAGCGCCGAGAACAATTCTCAGCAAATGTACCTTTTGCTGTACACTGAAAGTGTAACCGTTGGATTAGTTCCGAGTCTACATCCGGAAGAGTCCTTGGGCGCCTTATTTTTACACAATCATCCACCCACGCACGTCGAATGTCACTAAACTCAGCTGGGTGTTCTATTATAAAGTATTTGTGTCTCTAAGTTTTGGGTAAGTCTTTAAGTTTGGTGAAGAGATTCAAGTGAGGAATAGCAGCTAAAGAAAAAGCCAGCTCACCCTTTTTCTTATTTAAGCTATACATATACCGAAGCATATCAAAATCTGGTTCCCTGCCCTCCCTATGCATCAATTCTATAAATCCAGTTACAATTTTGTAACTGTTGGGGTGAAGTTATCCAGGAGCTATGTTATATCTATTCAAGGAAAGTTTGATAAAAGGATCCATGGGAAACCTAAGTCCACCCTCTAACTGATCCTGGTAAACCACCATTTTCACACCATCTTCATATGATTTGTGTGCCTTTCTATCAGTAGTATGCAGATTATATTCCTGTGAAATACCAAACCTTCGCTTATACCATCACAACATCTCCTTATCTACCCTGGACTCAAAGATATATGACTTCACTTGCTCTCTAATAACCATTGCCAAACCATAGGTATATTCCTATTTTAACTAATAAATGTCTTCCTAAATAATAGTGACTTGCAGCACAAGAAGACAAAATCCAAAGAGGAAAAGGAGTCCCTCATTAGGAAGACTCCTGGATCAGGAAGCAATGAAGCAGAATAGAGACATATCCTCCTAGGAGAAGGAGTCCTACTCCTCTCAGGTTTAAGTATCTCATTCCATAGCACACTAATGATTCCTTATATTTTTTATTAATTAATATATTTTAAAATTTAAATATCATGATAAAATAATAAAATAATAAATAAAATATTAAAATACAATATTTTAATAATGCTTGTTGAATATAATGTATTTTTTTGGTCCAACAGAAAAATTATTTCATTGATAAATTCGGGGTAGATTATAAGGGAAGGAGCTAGAGTTTTGCAATATAATCAAAACTAAAACATTAACTATTAGAGTAAATAATCTAGCTCCAGATACATATAACATAAAAAAGAAGCAGAAAATATTATAAAAAAAATACAATAAAATACGCTATAAACACACCGGTATGTCGGTGCCTGATTAAGAGGATTTGCGATTTGGCTAAATATAAAAACAAATCTTGGTCTGGAAAAACTTGAGTTCTAGATGGAAGACTGGAAAAGACCTTCGACATTCTCAGCAGAATAATGGGTATGACATAACTCATTTTACAGATTCTGGAAAAACTCCTGAATAATGGATAAACCACATCAAGAGTTACACAAGAATAAAATTGTCCTCTTCTTCTTCAAGGTAAGCACTCAAAAGCTCCATTTTCAAACCCCGAAAATCCTCACAAATTGAGAGTAAAAGTATCCCAAAAGATAGCAAAAAGGGAGTTGGACCTTAGATCTAATTAAACTACTGTATATTTCATGACATAAGAAGAACAACAGCAAAAACGAAACGAAGAGAACCAATTTCTGGCCATATGTAGAAGGAGAGGGTGTAATAGTAGCAAGAAAAGACGCTAGATAGGTAGAAAAAAAGAAAGAGGACATCTTCGAATATAATGTATTTATTTATATAATTTACAAATATTATTTAAAATATTTATTTATATGTGAAGTAAACATCACAGCACCTATATACTAATTCTTTCTTAAATTAATTATAATAATAATATTATTTATATATTTGCTTTATTTTATTATTGGCTAAAGGTGTAAATTGAATCTCCACGTTTTTTCCTAATTTTACATTGGACCATTTCATTTTTGAATCAAATTGAAACTTCTACTTTGTAAATTTTGGACCATATTGATATTTGGTGAGTATAATCAAGTTCTGTAATTTTTTTCGTACAATTAAGTCATATAGATTAATAAAAAATTAATTTTAACGGTTAATTAATTATAATATTATTATTATAATTCTTTCTTAAATTAATTATAATAATATTATTTATTTATTTGCTTTATTTTATTGTTGGCTAAAGGTGTAAATTGAATCTCCACGTTTTGTCCTAATTTTATATTAGACCCTTTCATTTTTTTGAGTCAAATTGAAACTGTTACTTTATAAATTTGGACCATATTGGACTTTTGGTGAGTATAATCAAGTGCTATAATTTTTTTCGTACAATTCAGTCATATAGATTAATAAAAAATTAATTTTAACGGTTATAAACAAAACAAAATGATATATATATATATATATATATATATATATATAACCTAATTATAAAGTTTTAAGAGTTTTTAAACCTATAAAATAATTTTTTTTAATTTTTCTTAAATTTTAAAAATTTTACAATCAAGTGATATAAATTCAAAAAATGACCAAATTTATTTGTTATTTTAGATGATAAATTGATAATTGACCTAAAATTTAATTTTAATAGTTGAACAAAAAAAAAAAATTTATTCATCATTAAACTGATGAATGAAATTTTAAAATTTTTAAACCTACATAATAATTGATAAATACAATTTTTTTCATTCAAATGTTAAAATTAAATTTTGGGTCAATTATTAATTTACTATTTATATTAACGGATAAAATCGATCATTTTTTTTAAATATATATTACTTAATTGTAAAATTTTAAAAATTTAAGAAAAATTAAAAAATATATATTTTATAAGCTTAAAAACTTGTAAAACTTTATAATTAGATTCTATATATTTTTTAAAAAAATTATTAATTTTATTTGTAAGTCAACTGGTAAAATTAATTTTTTATTAATTATAGAACTTAATTGTACTAAAAAATTATATAACTTGATTATATTTGATACCCCACAGGTATATTCCTATTTTATATCTAATATATTCCTAAACAAAGAGTAACTTGCAGAGAAAGAAAGCTCAAACCAAATAGGAGAAGGAGTCTCAGATTAGGAAATAAATACTCATGAAAGGCACCAGTCCTACATACAAGAGGAATCTCATTCCTCTTAGGTTTGCATATCTCATTCTCTATAAATACTCCTTCCCCTTCCTCTTAATATTCATTCTATTATATTCTATTCATCTATTACTCTTCCTTTATCTCTCTAAAACTCTCTCTACATTCTCTAACTTAAGCATCGAAGGGTTAGTGGGGAAAACCCCACATCTCACCTTACTTCTTATTGGTTGCTTGACCGCAGGACTCGAAGGTTCCGGAAATCAAGTTATCAAGTGGCGCCATCTGTGGGAAATCTCTTGAGTCAAAAGCCATTATCATCTACCGAGCAAAGCAACCCAAATCATGGCATCTAGCCCACCACCCGTCATCGATCCTCAGATTAATCCGCCAGGCACAACGCTGGAAACCCATATCAACCCGTCTACCCCTATCCAACCAATTGATCCATTAGCCCTCACCCAAAACGCCGGACCATCAACACAAATTCCATTTAACCCCTACATGCCATTCGGAGTTACCCAAGGATGGGCAACTCCAGGTGTGAATTTTCCTTATTATGCTCCTTTACAACAAGCTAGTAGACCCGTCCCATCTATACCTTTTCCAAATCTTTCAGGAACTCCCATTACTAATACACCTGACCTAAACACAGTAACCCAAACACTCAACCAGGGCCTAACAAATAAAGAGGCCATGATCCAGAATATTCAAACTCAGATGCTCCTTATGCAACAGCAGCTGAACGCCCTAATCCAAGATAATAACCCCGGAGTTGTTAACCCAGAAAACAACACAATCATACCACCTACAGTAACCCGGAATGACCCTTCAAAGGATAAAGAAGCTCAGAAAGACCCGGAAGGAGAATCTAGTACAAGCATGCCAGCTTTGGACGATGCACAGATAGCTCAAAAGGTGGCACAAGTAATTCATAAAGCTCGGACAGGTCCACGGAGGGAGGATGAGTGCGTTTTGGAAGGAACAACACCTTTTATAAGCAGGATTAACCATATAGAGATCCCTCCAAAATTCAAGCTACCTCAGATGGATCAGTTCGATGGTATTAGAGATCCAATCAATCATGTGTCATCATTCAGAACAAAGATGATGCTCCAAAACATCAATGATGGAACTCTGTGCCGAGTCTTTCCCAGCACACTCACTAACATTGCTCAGAGATGGTTTCATCAGCTTTCAAGAAACTCAATATCATCTTTTGAAGAATTAATCGAGAAATTCAGAACTCAATTTATTATCAAAGTTCCTCCTGCTAAGAGTATCCACGACCTTCGGACATGCAGGCAAGAATTCAGTGAGTCGTTGAGAAGCTACTTAGACAGATTTAATAAAGTAGCCATGCAAATTGAAAGTTTAAGTGATGAGGTAGCTGTAGAAGCATTGAAGAATGGAACTCAGTTGGGAAAACTCAAAGACAAAATACACACAAAAAAGTCACGCACCTTATCAGAAGTCATGACAATGGCCACAAATCTAATTAAGATGGATGAAGATAGAAGATTATGAAGGGATGATGAAAAGCCAATGATCAAACAAAATGAGAGGATAGATCTAAGAAGGCCTGCAAACCCTAGGAATAATTTCAGGAACTCAGCAGAGGGATTTAGGAGAGAAGTCGAGAGATTCACACCCCTTAATGCCACTAAAGCTAAAATTCTCATGTGGATCAGAGAAAATGGAGTGGGCATAACTCCAGCCAAAAGATTAACTCCGCCAAGAAGAGGAGTGATAGTAGACAGGAGAAAATACTGTCAGTACCACAGAGATTACGGACATGATATTGACAGTTATCGAGATCTGGCACTAGCAATTGAGCAGTTGATTAAAAATGGGAAGCTCAGAGAATTTACAAGAAACCGGGATTCAAATGATCAGACAACAAACTCTCCTACCGTAAAGAAAGCTCAGAATGAGGTAGTTGGAGTTATCAATTTGATCGTCGGTGGAGAAACACCAGCCAGACAAGAAATTAAAAAAGGCCATGGAAGGATGACTACCGAGTATCCCAGAAGCCAGTCATTACTTTCGGGCCTGATGATGGGAAACATGTTCAGCATCCCTATAACGATGCCTTGGTCATAAGTACATACATCCGGAATTATTTGGTGAAAAGAACTTTAAGTGGATGATGGTAGTGCTGTCAATGCACTTTCATGGAATGCATATAAGGCTATGGGAGGATCAATCACTGATTTAAAAATAATTAAGAACCCCATCATAAGCTTCTGTGGAGGACAAACTCAACCAATGGGACTAGCAGAACTCGAAATCGAGAATCAGGAGACACCAAATCAGTTAGATCTTTGTTCAATATAGTGGATCTCCCACTCACCTATAATGGGATCATCGGAAGGCCAATTTTGTATCACATTGATGCTGCCACGAGAATTAAAAGGCTAACTATGAAAATCCCTTTAGAAGACCGAGTCATCACTATACTCAGAGATCAATCAATGGCTAAGTAGTACTACCAAATGGCAATAAAACCACAAGTAGAAGCTTTCCCTTTGGAAGCTTTAGAAACAGAAAAGCAGGGAGCTAATCCAGAGCCGGTAGATCAAGTTCACACCCTACAGATAGCTGAGGGGAAAACAGTCAAAATTGGAGGAGAACTTGATGAAACTATCAGCAAAGAAATCTGTAAAGTCTTGAACATGCACTCAAATAGCTTCACCTTAAAAGCATCCGAGATTGTAGGAGTAGATCCTCAGATTGCATCTCACAGTCTGAGCATCAACCCAGGAGTGAAACCAATAGTCCAGAAGAAGCGAAAGTTTGCCTACGAGAGACAGAAAGTGATCATTGAGGAAACAAAGAAGTTATTAGATGCCGGGTTTATAAGAGAAGTTACACATTCGGAGTGGGTAGCCAATATTGTGCTAGTCAAAAAGGCTAACGAAAATCATAAAATGTGTGTTGACGACACAGACTTAAACAAAGCATGTCCCAAAGACAGCTACCCCTTACCAACAATTGATCAGCTGGTAGACTCAACAGTTTGCCACAACCTGTATAGTTTTATTGATGCAGCTCAAGGATATCATCGGATCCCCATGAAAGAAGAAGATCAAGAGAAAACATCTTTCATCACACACGAGGGTCTTTATTATTACAAAGTCATGCCCTTTGGGCTAAAAAATACAGGAGCAACATACCAACGACTGATGAATCACGTCTTCAAAGATCAAATTGGGAAAACGTGGAAATATACATGGATGACATCATCGTCAAAAGTCAGCAAGCAGCGCAGCATGCTGAGGATCTCGAGCAAATCCTCAGACTCCTAGATCAATATCGGATTAAGCTCAATACGGAAAAATGTGTCTTTGGGGTCAAAGCTGGAAAATTCTTGGGATTCATGATCTCACACAAAGGAATAGAGGCAAACCAAGAGAAGATGGAAGCCATTCTCAACATGAAAGCTCCTAAAACGTTAAATGAACTCTAGAAGCTTAATGGCAGGATCACAGCTCTCAGAAGATTCATCTCATGCTCGGCCAAAAAGAGCATGTCCCTATTTCGAGCCTTGAAAAATTCAAAGAAATTCGAATGGAACGACGAGTGCCAAGCAGCATTTGAGGAAATCAAAAGGTTCCTGTCTTCTCCCCCATTGCTCAGCCGACCAATACCAAACGAGGTCTTATACCTATACCTCTCCATTGGACACAAGTCCATCGCCTCAGTATTGGAGCGAGAGGAAGGAAGTCAACAAAATCCAATCTACTATATTAGTAAGATACTCAGAGGTTCAGAAGTAAGGTATCCCAAGCTAGATAAGCTTACAATGATGGTTGTTCACACATCTAAAAAGCTTAGACAATACTTCCAAGCTCATTCGATAGTTATTAGAAAGAACTTTCCTTTGAGGAAAATTCTTCAAAGGCCCGAAACATCAGGAAGACTAGTCCAATGGTCTGTTCAACTAGGAGAATTTGATATCAGTTACGAGCCTCGTCAACAAATAAAAGCTCAAGCTTTAGCAGACTTCATTCAAGAAATGACAGTGGAATAATCTATGTCAATATCACATCCGGAGTGGAAGTTGTACATCGATAGAGCATCAAGCACACAAAGATCTAGAGCTGGGATTATGCTTATTGGGCCATACAAAGTCAGAATCAAATATGCTATTCAGATCAAGTACAACGCCACAAACAATGCAGTTGAGTATGAAGCATTAATTATAGGAATTAAGTTGGCCACAGAAGTCAGAGCCGAGCATCTAAAGATTTACTTTGACTCTTAGTTAGTAGTCAACCAAGTCAAAGGAACATACCAGAGCAAAGAACTAAGCATGATCAAGTATGTGGAGAAAGTTAGACAACTCCTAAAGAAGCTCGAGCATGAAGGGGGGCAATGAGAAATACTACAGATTCCTAGGAGCGAAAACACAGATGCAGATTTACTAGCAAAATCAGCCTCAGAGGCCAATTAAAAATTCAAGGCACTAGAGTTAACTGAAAAACTCCTCAAACCAAGTACCGAGGAAGTGGAAGTCATGAATACCCAGGAAATGGCAGAATGGATGAAGCTCATCATAGAGTACTTGAGTCAAGGCACTTTGCCTCCAGATAAACTAAAAGCTCGGAAGATTAAACTCATAGCAGCATATTATTCTCTGAGTAATGGAGAACTCTATAGAAGATCTTTATCTCATCCATGGTCAAAGTGTGTATCCCCAGATAAAGGCAACTATGTGCTCAGAGAAATCCATGAGGGAATCTGCAGAGCCCATGAAGCTCAAGGCTCGTTAGTCCAAAAAGCGCTACTACAAGGATATTACTGGCCAAGTATGTCCAGAGATGCTCATCAACTAGTTCATAAATGTTCAAAATGTTAGCAGTTTGCTCGTTTGCCATCCAATACTCAGCATCCTATAGGAAGTCTATGGCCCTTTGCTATTTGGGGAATGGACATCCTTGGACCTTTTCCAATCTTAACATCCCAAAAGGAGTTCTTGATAGCAGCCATTGATCACTTTACTAAGTGGGTAGAAGTTAAGGCAATTCTAACCATAACAGAAGCTCGGATTCCATACTTCTTTTGGAAAGAAGTCATCTGCAGATTTGGAATTCCTCACACCTTGATCACAGATAATGAGAAACAGTTTGACAATGAAAAATTCAAAACATTTTGTACAAATTTGGACATCAAACTCAGATTTACTTCAGTTGCTCATCCTCAGACAAACATTCAGACATAATTCATGAACAGAATCATTATGCAAGGATTGAAGAAGAGGCTAGAACAGAAGAAAGAGAGATGGGTAGAAGAACTCAACAATGTCATCTGGACATACAGAACGACACCCATAAGCTCAACAAGAGAAACTCCTTTCAGATTAACTTATGGGATAGACGCAGTAATTCTTGTTGAGATTGGATCATCAAGCTATCGGGTAGCCGGGGAGATAGACTCAGACATTAACAACCTCAATGCTCGGATATGCCTAGATTTACTTGAGGAAAGAAGGGAACATGCATCCATTATTTCAGAAGCCCAGAAGCTCAGGATAGCTGGGTATCATAATAAACATGTTCAACCAAAGAAATTTAAGGTTGGAGATCTCGTACTACGGAGAGCAGATATAGGCAAAGAAAATTTTGGAATAGGCAAGCTCGGACCTAATTAGGAAGACCCTTATCAAGTCTCAGAAAACACTACAAAAGGTGCATACAAGATACGAGACATGCAAGAGAAAGAGCTACCTAGATATTGGAACTCAAATAGCCTGAGAAAATATTACCATATAAAGAAAATTGTACTTAAAGAAAATTAGATATTCAGATGCAATAAAAGTACTACTTCATTGATTTCCAAAAAGACTTTACAAAAAAAAAAAAAGAGGGAGAAAAGTATCTATATCTACGCATTGGTATTTCCCTTCAAAGTTGGTCGAGGATCCACACCATCCGGTATTTGAATCTCAGAAGGGTCGGCAGAAGAACCACTTGCATGCGGGGACTTCTCCTTAGCAATCGAAGGTTCAGCAGAAACCTCAGAAGAAGATTTTTCAACAAGATCAGCCTTTTTAATCATTGGCTCCTTTTGCCGCCTCTGAGTAGACTTGTTCGCCTTCTCCTCTTCTGAAGCCAGCCGAGCCAGGTCGTGAGGAGTAATCTTGTTAACATTGGCAAAGTCCAGATCAACCTTTTGAGTAAGCATCGCCTTCTTGCATTCGGACTTATAGATTCTGAGGAATTCACCCATCATCCTCTGATAGGATTTCTTGTCAGCAGTCTGGGATTCTTTTTCCTCTGATAGTTCCTTCTTTAGGCGATCAAACTCTGCATCCTGATTCTCAATTCTCCCGGTAAGCTGGGCATTTGAACTCTCATATTCTTGAATATTCTTTTGACAAGATTCAACCTCAGACCTCGCCTTGGCATGCTCAATCTCTTCGAGCTCTAAAGCACATTTGGTAGCATCTAGTTTCTTCTCAAAGTCGATAGCAATTGTACCGACTTTAGCCTCCTTATATTGTATTCACTTTGAAGGACGAACTGGTCATCCCTCGCCAACATCAAACTTTATGCCATCTGGAGATAGTATACACAATCAACAAAAGCCCTCATAAAAAAGAGAGAAAAGAGAGAATTTAGCAAAAATTACCTCCAGAGTATGGCAAATCAGCATATTGTAAAGCTCACCTTTCCCTATGTCCCGCCATCACTGGACATCTTCAGGAAGGCTTACGTCTCCACACAGTGTTCCCGGACTTGGGGGTTCAGCACACTCGGAGGGTTCATCTTTTCAAGGAAGTAAGGCCTCGCATTCGGACATCCATGAAGTCTCGGACGTTTAATGAATATCCCCTCAGCGAGCTCTTCCTCAACCTCCACCTCTTTGCCTCGAGTACGCTTTTTAGAAGGCCCAGTAGTACTCTTCCCAGTAGCACTCCTCCGAACAAGGGGAACATAGTCTTCATCATCAGCCTCTATCCGAGATACATGCTTTATCAGTATAGGCTCAGTACCTATCGGAGCATCTTCTTGGGCAATCTCGTTACCCATTGGAGCATCTTCTTACTCGTCATCTGATATCAGAATTTCATCCGCAAATGTAAAAAAGTCAGCCATCTACATGAGCAAGGAAAAAATCAAAGTCAGAACTAATACCTCTAAGAATCTCGGAACTTACCATTATTCTCGGGATACACTCTCCGCAGGTATCGCTGGGAGCAATTCTCAACAGAAGTCCTCATAGATATACTCCGCTCATGAATTCTCCTTATTAGCATGGCATCCTCTTCAGACAATTCTCGGGGACGCCGCACACAGTGACAATCATCCACCCATAGATGACGGATCTCAAAAAATTCCATAGGATGTTCTATGACAAAATACTTATGTCTTAAAGACTTGGTGTTGTGTTCAAAACCCGCAAGCGTATAGATCATGAATTGCAGTATAAAGAGTTATCGTTCCCACGAGGATTGTATATTGAGTACTAATATCTCTACTTATGATCTTAGCTAGTAAATCGAATAAAAGTGATTTAGCAATAAAATATAAAGCAAAATAATTGAAACTAATAAAATCAAATATTTAAAAGCTTAGAGTCTAGGTCTAGTTTCACTATTCCAATCCGATCATGAACACATTAACAAACAAAAGGCATTGATATCAATTAAGGGTAATTGTTCTAATTTACCTAAAGCCTCTCTCGAGTTCAATTAAGCATGCAAAGATTAAAGTTTAACCTACTCTCGTGATTAAGAAGTTAATCTAAGCTGATTAGGTTCCTTAACAATTATTGGTTTACCACCGTAAACTCTGTCTACAGTCATGGTTCCCCGAAGAGCTCGTCTACTCTCATGGTCGAGTGATCTAAGTCCTAAGAGTCTTAAGCTAATGAATTCCCCTAACTCTCGTTGGTTAATTCATCCATAAATATGCAAACAAGCCGGCCAAGAATGAAAGCATACATTAATTCAACTCAAAAGATTAACTGAATAT
>CATIWK010686169.1:0-11570 GCA_949634005.1 Mallotus japonicus | reverse complement strand
ATTACCAACCCCCCCCCCCCCCACGCCCCCCCCCCCCCCCCCCCCCCCCCCCCCCCCCCCCCACAACCAAGCAAAAATCGAACCTTATCGAACCGTACATCTCAGCATGCTCTTAGGGAGACTTAACTACTCTCTTACTGGTGAATTATCATATATTTATATACTCCATTTACTTGACACTAAAATGTTAATTTGGATTCCCTTAAATAGGAATGAAATTATCAAATCAAAAAAATGGGGTTTGATGCACCATTGGTACCATAACTTTGCCTCATGTTTCAAAATGGTACCAGATTTTTAATTTTTTTCTTTTCAGTACCACAAGTTCTATTTTTTTACTTTTCAGTACCACAAGTTCTATTTTTTGTTTCAGATTAAAGTACCTCAAACATATCCGATCAAAATTAGCATACGTGGCAACCGGAATAAACATATTTTTAGTGTATTCGCCATCTAAATATCCCATTAAACAGCCTAATCATCTTGTTTGCCCCATAAAACAAAATTTGCTTGTAGGCCCCACAAAAATAAAATTTTAGCAAATTTAATTTTATGGACTCCACAAGATTATTAGACTGCTTAATTGGATGCTTACATGGCGAATATACAAAAAATATACTTATTCAGGCTGCCCTGTATGCTAAATCTGATCGGAAATCATTAAGGGACTATGATCTGAAACAAAATAGAAATTAAAAGACCGAAAAGAAAAAAATTGAAAATCTGGTACCATTTTGAAATGGATCAAAGTTATGGTACCGTTTGTGCTTTAAACCCCAAAAAAATATTAGGGTAAAATGGTTAGGCATACTTTAATTGAATAATAAAAATTGTATCTTTTATTTTTTACAAAAAAATCAAAGGATCAAATAAATTTAAGTATTGGACTATATTTTTTGCAAGTAATGCTTTTTTCTTTGAAGTGTATGTTACATAATTTTTGTAGAAATTCAAGACAAGAGGAAGCATTCTTTGCTTTGTGCTGGTCCCTATCTCAATGTTCATTACCTTTAGGTCCTCTTCAAATTGTTGTTGAGGGCATTCTAAGTTATAGATTTTGATTTCTTTCGTCGTTAATTTGAAAGGAAAAAATTGTCTCTGAAACCATCAAAATTTAGGTAATACTATCTTTCTATTAAAAAAATTGAAAATTAGTTAAAACAAAATTTTGAATTAATATATAATTTCTTTTTGCACGAATTTCAAAATTTTTTAACAAAGAAATAGAAATCGTTTATGCTTTAAAGCCAAAATCTCATTTAACAAAACATTGATACACGTTGCAGGCTAGAATGTAAATAATTTACGAAAAATTACTTCCACCACCGCATTTGATCAAAAACTTTTCAAAAATACTTTCGCTTTCTTTGTTTTCATGCTTAACTTTTCATTTTTCATGTTTACTTTTTTCTTTTCATTTTTCATGTTTACTTTTTTCTTTTCATTTTTACATTTTTTTTCTTATTCTTCTTCTTCTTCTTTTTCTTACTATTATTATTATTATTACTATTATTATTTCATAACTATTTTTATTTTAATATTATTATGCTTTCATAAAAGTTAAGGTACAAAATTAAGAAGGTAAAAATAATATATTTTTTTTATATGTTTTGATTGGTTCATTTTCAGTTTTATAAAGTTGTTTTTGGTTGTTTTGGTTGAAAAAATTGCTCGAAGGATAATAATGTCCAAACGTCTCCAACTTACTCTCTACAAAAGTTTTTTTTTCTTTTTTTTTTCCAGAGAGAAAGAAAGAAAAAGAAGACAGGTAATTAAAAAAGAATTCTTATAACTCCTAGTTAACAGTCAAGAAAATATAATAATATGTAGATGTGTGGATGCTTTACTTTACTGTATTGATGAGTTTTCAAGAAAAAATAGAGGTCATTAAGACAATATGATTAAAAAATCAAAAAAGGAAAGATCTGCAAATAAAAAGAAAAGAAAAGAGAGGAGGAGGAGAAGAAGAAGTAAGATAATATGATTAAAAGAAAAAATAAAAAGAGAGGAGAAGAAGAAAAAAAAAAGAAAGATTTGCAAATAAAGAAAAAAAAGGAAAAGAGAGAAGAAAAAGAAGAAAAACAATATGATTAAAAGAAAAAATTAAAAGAGAGGAGAAGAAGAAAAAAAATGAAATATTTGCAAATAAAGAAAAAAGGAAAAGA
Source organism: Mallotus japonicus (assembly GCA_949634005.1). Lineage (NCBI taxonomy): Eukaryota > Viridiplantae > Streptophyta > Magnoliopsida > Malpighiales > Euphorbiaceae > Mallotus > Mallotus japonicus. The sequence goes on along the minus strand of CATIWK010686169.1, from coordinate 9,405 downwards.
GAGGAGAAGAAGAAGAAGAAGAAAAAGCAAAACCGTATTTTTGAAAAAAATTTTGACAACAATATTTTTATGAAGGAAAAAAATCAAAAATATTTTCCTTTTTTAATTATTTTTGAAAAGTCCTATAATTTTATTGTGGCCGAAAAAAATATATGTTTATCTTTTAAAATTTCTTGGTATTTCATAAAAATAGAAAAGTAAAAAATAATTTTCTTAGGCTGCAGCTTCACTGCGGCCTCGAGATGTAACACATAATTCAATATAAATATATGCAGGAAAATAATTTTTTTTAAGAAGGAAAATGGAGCTTCATTAACTTAAATCAGACTGTAAAACAAGAATAAGAAACTGAGGAATTGAATCCTCCCAAATAAAAGGAACAGAAAGAGAAAAACTATGATGAGCTAACATATGTGCTGCACAATTTACTGAGCGCCTAACAAAAGATAAATCTAAGTTAGGAATATCAGTAATCAGCTTTAAGCAATCTTCAAGAATCAATCCAAAAGGAGAGCTATAAGTTTGAGGAGTCTTCAAAGCCTTAGACACAGAAAGAGAATCCATCTCAATGATGACCTATTGCCATCCCATAGTATTAACCCAACACAAAGCCTCCTTCGCCCCTATTAATTTAGCAGTCATGGAATCAAAATAGCCAGGAACAGATAAACAATGAGCCTTGAGAAACTAACCATCGTCAGTCCTAACTAACATACCAAATCCCATACTACTACTCGCCTGTAAAGTTATTGCATCAACGTTAACTTTAATCCAACCACTTGGAGGTTTGCTCCAACAAATAGCACCATGGTTGCAGAAATAGATAGAAGAATTATCATACTGAGAACTATGAACAGATTTCCATAAATGTAATTGAGTACAAGCATAATCTGAGACCTGCTAAGGATTGAAAGACTTTGAATTCCATACCAAATCATTTCGCGCCTTCCAAATGCCCAACAGAGCATTAAACAAATAGACATCTGATCCTTTCGCAATATTAAATATAAATAGGGTAGCCATTGATTAACAGAACTAACCTAAGCAACATCAAGAGTAGAGCATAATAAATGCCAATAAGAGACAGCAAAAGGACAAGTACAAGGCTATGTAAAATAGTCTCAGGGGCACCATAACAAACAGGTCACAGAGGACTAATATCAACATTCCTAGCCCATAAGAGCACTGTTGTAGGGAGGCAGTCTGTAGAAGTACGCCAGATCAAGTTTTTACACTTAGGAGGAATCTTGCAAAGCCAAACTATCTTCATCATAGCAGCATTCGTAGTATAATGTAATTAAAGATGATCCCCCATACTCACTTTATAACAACTACGAACAGTATAATCACCTTTTGGATCATGTTGCCAATAAAACTTATCGACAGAGGCACCTTGAGCAATCCGAATTTGTAAAATCAAGTAGCTATCTTAAGCATTGAAAAAATTAGAAATTAAATCAACATCTCATTGTCTTACCCCTGGCAGTATTAATTATTCCACTATTGCATCACATAACTCAGATGGACTCGAAGATTGGATAAAAGGATTAGAGGCATTAACAAGCCAAGGATCATGCCAAATTTTAGTAGAAGTGCCAGAGCTAACACAAACTCTACAACCATCATGAAATAATTCATGAACTGAAAGAAGACTACTCCAAATATAACTTGGACTGGAGCCTAACTTAGCATAAAAAAAACTCGAATTAGGAAAATATCGAGCCTTATATACCTTGGAGACCAACCAATCTAGTTTCATGATAAACTTCCACATTTGCTTCCCCAAAAGTGCCAAATTACTATTCCATATTTTTTTGAAACCCATACCTCCAGAATTTTTAGGAACGCAAAGACGATCCCAAGATTCTTAGTGAATGCTAGACCTACCACCAGCCCTGAATCCCACCAGAATGCATTCAGTAACCGGTCAATATTAACACAAAGACCCATTAAAAGAAGGAAAGTGCTCATCACATAATTGGGCATCGCTTGAGCTACACTCTTCCAAAGAACCTCTTTCCTTGCTTTTGAAAGGCTTTTTTTTTTCTTCCAACCCTGAATTCTATGCCATAACTGATCTCTAATAAACCCTAAAAAAATCCTTTTTATTTCAGCCAACAAATGATGGAAATCCAAGAAAACGATTATGGCCTTCATTCGAAACAATTCCAAAGAGTTAGCGAAAGTACTACCTAACATCTTCATAAACATTTGCACTAAAAAACAAACTTGATTTTCAAAAATTAATGGGTTGTCCCGTAGTAAGCTTGTACTCCTCTAACATATGGAGAATTTCAGCACATTCAAATGCATTAGCTTTGAAAAATAATAGGCTATCATCGTAAAGAAAAGGTAGGAAATAGTAGGAGCTTCCCTTGCCACCGTAACACCATGAATGGAACCAATCTGTAATCTATGCCGAAGCAAAATAGATAACCCCTGAGCACACAATATATACAAATAAAGAGAAAGGGGGTCACCTTGCCTCAACCCTCGGTGCGGAATAATAGGTCCCAACAAAGAACCTTCATGAGCAACACCATAGGAGATAGTTGATACACACATTATAATCAAATCAACCCATCTAGAATAAAAACCCAAAGCAGCCATCATATCACGCAAGAAAGTCCATTCTAAACTATCATATGCTTTACTAATGTCGATTTTAAGAGTAACATATCCATCAACACCTTGTCATTTCCTCTTCAAATAATGCATAAGCTCACAGGCAATAAAGATATTTTCAGATATCATTCTTCCTGGAAAAAAAGCAGATTGAGAATTTGAAATAATATGAGGAAGCACAACCTTCAACCTGTTTGATAAAACTTTGGATACAACCTTTTAGAGTACGTTACACAAAGCTATAGGGCATAAATCAGACATAGTCACGGGATCTTTCTTCTTCGGGATTAGAATAAAAGTTGTATCATTCAACCCTGGAGGAAGCCAACAATTATTTAAATAATCCAAGCAAGCTTTAGTAACATCATCACCCACTATGTGCCAAGATTTTTGATAAAATGTCGGGTTCATACCATCACGACCCAGAGACTTATCTGGGTGCATAGCAATCAGAACTGTTCAAACTTCATCCGCTTGAAAAAAAGTAATTAAATTGGTCTGCTCGGAAAAGTACGGACTTTTTACCAATTTATGGAAAAAAGTTTTCATTTTATGGTGGTTTGAAAAAATCCAAATTTATGGTAAAAAATAAAAAAAATAAAAAAATCTCAAAGCAGTCCACTAGTTAAACTGGCACAACTACAACATTACAAACCAAGTTCGTGATTCCCAATGACGAACTTAATTTAAAAAGGAAAAAAAAAGGAAATCCGCCAATGTGACATAAAAGAAATCTCTCGGATAAAGATGTATTATAGAATGAGGAGGTGGCCAGGGAGCACTTGATGGGACAGTAAGAATAAATCATAAATGTTTTTCCAAATAATGGGATAAAGGCATTTCAAAGACCAAATGGAATATATTTTTCCAAGTAATGGAACAATAGGAGCAAATTATAAACAAACATCAAGAATGCAAAAATTCAAGTTGGAAACATAATGAAATTTATTTTGGTAATATGAACAACAGTTATCCATTTGCCAACATGCTCTGATTACTAGTATTTTTTTTGTCAAAAGGAGATTCTCCAAGGAAGCTTGCAGATTTGAAAAGAAAACTTTCCACAGTTTTAGGACTTTCAAATAATTAGAAATTAATATCCTTAGGTCGTGATTATTATCATGTGATCCTGAATTCAAGTGAAGAAAAATAATTCTATGTGGAGTAGAGGTCATATTGCATTAAAGCTGAGTATTCTTCGTTTGCAACATTGGACAGCTGATTTTGATCCATCGACTCAGAAATCAACCAATACTCAATTTTGGATTCATTTCTATAAATTTCCATAGGAATATTGGCATCTAAAGATATTGACCTCTATTTCTAAAGGAGTAAGTGTCCCTTTAAAATTTGATGCTACCACAATTAATGGGGATTTTGGACATTATGCACATATTTTCATTGATGTTGATCTGTCCACTCCATTATCGAAAAATCTTCTTATTGAACGAGTTCGGAAAAGCTTATTTATTAATGAAAACCTACCTTCATATTGTAATTTTTGCTCTAATATTGGTCATGACTCACAGGTTTATCGATTGAATAATAAGAATGCTATCAGACATGAAACTACGCGAAAGGAGGAATTACCAAAAGTCTAAAAGCCAAAAACCATTCAAAGGCATCCTATTCCTGTTCGAAATGCTTTTGAACACCTGAATTCCATTACTAAGAATGCAGATCCTAATGAGCCGATAGACATGGTTGCCCGACTTCTCCCAAGAATCTTAATGTTGTCGTGGCAGAATTGCAAATCTAGAATTCAAGAATGGCTAGTTTTACAGATAAAGAACAAGTTGTTGCTTTTGATGAGATTACAGAGAATGCAGCGTTACAAGTGCAGTCTGAGGTTATTATTATTGAAGCTGAAGATATAATTCTAATGTTGCACCTACATAGGATAGATGATGCAGTAAAAAATGTTGATGAGTTAGTTTCTTAAATGACAACGGCCGAGAATCAAGATCGATTTCTAGTTCATGCTAAAGATGATCAGAATAAATAATTAGGCTGATGAAGCTGACAAAGAAGAGCAGACATGGACAACTGTAACAAGAAAAAAACTCCAGCTAAGCCTCAGAAATACAAAGTAACTTTTTCTAAATGAGTTACCAGAAAATCGAACAAGCTTAACTTATGAAGCTCTTCTTCTGGAATTGTCATGACATGGGTAATTCTAGTACCCAACGTACTCTTTACTCTTTTTGTCATCAATATTCTCCTAATTTTGTGTGTCTAGTGGAGCTCATGATGGAATTTTCTTCCATCCCTAACTCTTTTAGAATAGAATGGATTTTTCTTTGATTGCTCATAATGATCGAATTTTGCCTTCCATTTGGGTTTTGGGTAAACATTGTAGCCCTGCTCCTTCTTTTATTCATGCTCATGATCAATATATTACTTTCGATGTTTTTCTAGCAAATTCCTTGCAAAGAATCTCGTTTGTATATGGTAGTGTCTGGAGGAATAGATGGATGGATCTTTGGTCTGATCTCTATAATCTTTCCACTAACTTCTCTTAAAGTTAGTGTGTAATTGGTGATTTTAGTGTTGTTTTGGGTGCTCATGAAAACTCTGGTAGAGTTCAGGCATTGGGTCCTTATAGGGATTTTTTATCTTTCATGGATGATTGTCTTCTTTCAGATATTCCTTCCCGTAGGGCTACTTTTACTTGGACTAATGGGAGACATGGCACAAATCGGGTGGATAGTAAATTGGATATAGCTTTGGAAAATTTCCAATTTTTAATCTTTGGAATACGGTTTCTTATTCAGTGCTGCCTCGGCATCATTCTGACCATTCCCTTTTATTTCTCAGTTGTGCTCTTCAGGCTAGAACGGTTTCTAGATTCAAATTTTAAGTCATATGGATTACTCATCTAGGTCTTTGAGATTTGATTTCTAACTCATGGGGTTCATCAATTGACAATCTCCATCGAATGCAACTTCTTAGTGTAAAGCTAAAGCGTTGCGTATCTATCTAAAAATTTGGAATCGATAATCTTTTGGATGTCTTGAAGGTAATATTAATAGGGTGAGCTCATCTTTGCAAGAAATCCAACCTAAAGAAGCTTTTCAAGATTAATACTTTGATATCTTCTAGCATTCAGTTGATAAAGTCGATAATACCTTCTATAGTTTATGAAGAGGAAAATTTACCTCTAGTTTGTTGACATTCAAATAATGAAATTAAAGATACCGTCTTCCATATGGATGCATATAGTGCCCCTGGTACTGATGGTTTCACTAGTATTTTCTATAAAACTTATTGGGATATGATTAAGCATGATGTTTGTCCTGTTGTTTGTAGCTTATTTCATATTGGGGTTGTTACTTCAGGAATTAATTCAAATATTATGATTTTGATTCCTAAAGTGTTTGATGCTATTGCTATTGAACAATTTTAGCCTATAGTTTTTAGTAACTTCAGCATTAAAATTGTTACTAAGATCCTAGCAGATCATCTTGCTTTAATTGCCATAAGAATTATTTCTTATAATCAGTTCTGGTTTTTAAAAAATCGCTGCATTTCTGATTATATAGCGGGAGCTTCTGAAGCAGTTAATCTTATAAATAAGGCTTTTTTTGGAGGTATGGCAATGAAAATTGACATTCAAAAGGTCTTTGATATTGTTGATTGGAAATTTTTGCTTGATGTTTTGGAAGCTTTTGGTTTTTCCTTTCATTTCAGGGACTAGATTCTTGCCTTATTTTCTTCTTCATGGATTTCTATTATGATTAATGGCAAAGTTCAAGGATATTTTTCTTGCTCAAGAGGAGTCTAGCAAGGTGATCCTCTTTTTCCTCTTTTATTTTGTCTTGTTAAAGATTTTCTTAGCATATTGCTTTCTGATAAGGTTGCTCAGAGTGCTATTATTTCTATGCTTCAGACTAGGAATAATTACTTTCCTACACATTTTTTATATGCTAATGATGTTCTCTTATTTAAAAAAGCTTCTCTTCATAACATCCAAGCTATCAATGAAGCTTTCAAGCTTTATGGGAATATTTTTAGTCAAAGAGTGTGCTGGTTCAAATCTGAAATTTATTTTGGGAAAGCTATTTCTAAATCTTGCATTTCTAAGCTTTGTTAGGTTATGGACATGAAGAGGGGTACTTTGCTGTTTATGTATTTAGGTGTGCCTTTCTTTTCAGGTGCCCCAAAAAGAAAATGGTTAAAGCCGATTACTAATAAAATTTGTAATAAGTTTTCAAAGTATAAAGGGAATTCTCTGTCTATGGCTGAGCATTTGACTCTTATAAATTCGGTTATTACTAGCTCTTTATTACATTCATTTGTTGTCTACAGATGGCCACAATCTTTTCTTTCTTCTATGGAATGCAGTATGAGGAATTTTTTATGGGTTGGTTCTATTAATGACAAAAAGTTAGTTACTGTTTCTTAGAAGTTTTCTTGTCTTTCGATCAAAGGAGGTCCTTGCATTAAGCAATTGAAGAGTCTAAATGAGGCCATGTTAAGTAAAATAGCTTGGAAAATGATCAATTTTCAGGATTATCCCATGTCAGTCCAGCGTAATAGATTTCTTTATTCTTTTAGAATTCCTCGTTATTCATATTTTCATTCCTCCATTTGGAGTTCAATTAAAGGAATTTATTCTTCTATTTGTTTTGAGATAAAGTGGTTCATTGGAGAAAATTACAAGCTTAATTTTTGGACTGATGAATGGCTTGTCCCTCCAGCCGTAGATTAGCTTAGTATCCCTGCTAGAGAGCATCGAGGTCTGGTTGACTTGGTGCCTAATTTTTTTATTAATGATACATGGCAGCTTCAGTAGATTTCAAATAGTAAGGCTAAAGCTAACATATTAGTTGTTTCTTCTATCAAACATGATTCAAATGTTTATGTTAGGACAGTTGTTACAGATGGAACGCTTTCTGTTAAAAGCATGTATGATCATCTGAGTTTCTTGAGGCAATCTATTCCATGACATTCATTTGTTTGGAAAGAATTTCTTCCTCCTTCTCGGTCATTGGTTTGTTAGAGAGCTATGAAGGGTCTTTATTTTACTTCCTGTTGTGTGTTATGCGCAGGTCATATTGGAAGATGGTGATCACTTATTTACCTGATGTTCTTTCTCTTCTTCTATATGGTAGGCTATTTAAAGTCGTTTTAGTAAAAGAATTATGGTATCAAGCTCTTTGTTAAATCTTATTTTGGATGCTAGGCATCATGTTTGCAGCTCCCAAATAGCTGCTCTTTGGTGTTCGGCTATTATTCATGGTGTTGCGGTGATTTGGAAAAATTCAAAATGCTGCTATATTTGATTATGAAATTACAAATATTCATATGGCTCTAAGATTAATTTGGACCTTAATCAAGGAGACTGATTTCTTTTGTATTGGTAAGATGTTTAACTCAGTTGAAGACCTTCGTATTCTAAAGCTTCTGGATATTCAAGGAATCCCAGGAAATGCTCTAAAATGATTTTTTGTTTCTTGGCAGCCTCCTCTATCCTCTTGGATCAAAGTAAACATTGATGGCTCTGCTTTTAGGAACACCTGGTGTAGCCGAAGCTAGTGGTATTTTCAGAACTTCCGCTAGGTTTCCCCGAGGTGCTTTGCCTTTAGTGTTGGGAATGCTTTTACTTTTTTGGCTAAGATTTTTGTTGTTATGTATACTATTGAAGTGGCATGGAATAAGGGCTGGCATAATTTGTGGCTCGAATGTGACTCAATGCTTGTTGTTCCATTATTTCACAATTTTACAAAACAAGTTCCTTGGCAGATTTAACAGCAATGGCTTCAATGTTTGCATGTTGTATCCTAAATGAATTTCCGAGTAACTCACATTTAAAGATAAGTGAATTCTATTACTGATTCATAAGCAAGGCATGGAGTTTCGGCCTCTTGTCTTTAGTGGTGGGATTCTGCTCCATCTTTTTGTCATCAGTTTATTTGTGGCAAGGCTCCGTTTGCTTTTGCTAGGCTTTTTGAGGTGTATGCCTTCGATGATCTGTGTTCTTATTATTTTAATCTTAATTTTATTATATTGGACTACAAAACTGTGATGCTGACGCTAAGAGTGTGTCAACCTAATTAAAATGTTTTGGTGTGTTTCCTGATTTCTGAACTCCTAATTTTCACTTACAAAAATATTTTGAAAGTCCCTACAACTGAACACTTTTTTATCTACTTGGTAAATATAATGACATGGAAGATGTGTGTGTATCTATCTATATATATATATATATATATGACTCTATTAATTCAATTCATTATTATTAAATTTAATAATAATATAATTATTCATTATACTAATAATAACAAAATAATCATATTATTATTAAATTATTTTATTAAAATTTAGTATATTTCATTAATAATATTATTATAGTATAATAATATTTATTTTGAATATCTAAAATATTTACTTATTTAGTGTTTTTATTATTTAAATTAATATTAAAAATTGAAACAATTGTAAAAGAAGAATTGAAACAAGACGATCATGGCCAAATATTCCTTTTACACATTGCAATTAAGATGATTCCTTTTTGGCTAAATATTAAAATGGGATAATGACTCTGTAAGTCTTAAAAATTAGGCCATTTTTTCAATTAAGTCCTATAAGATTTAAGTGTATCAATTGAGTCCATGAACTTTTAAAAAAATTTCACCATTAGTCCTAAGGCGTCAACTTTAACAGAATTGGCTGATGTGGCAGTGTCTTTACCATTCTCCTTCAAAGATAGTGATGACATGTCAGTCATCCTTCAAAAACCACTTGACACGTCAGGCCACATGTCTATGTTTTTTCAAA
>CATIWK010686164.1:0-25526 GCA_949634005.1 Mallotus japonicus | reverse complement strand
ATGTGTTCTTTATTCATGAATTACTCTCTTGTTGCATATATATGTTTACATCTGAATTCTTTTATGATATTGAATTTGTAAAGTTTGATGCTTGCAACTTGTAGAGAAATACTAACAATTTGTACTCGGAGGCTGCTTATTTTGCAGCTTTCTTATGTTTTATATAAATATAGACAGATCGACTTTCTACTAGATTTTGTTGATCAACTATTGCGCCCATCCATACAAAAACACACGGCATAAGTAATTCATCTTCACTTTTCTGCAAAATATTCAAAAATTTGAATTTTTTTCCGTTTGATGTAATTCACAATTTAAGGAGAAAGCTGAAATTTAGAAAATAATCAAATTGTACAAAATTTTTTTTTTTTGGTACTTTAAATTCTCATGACTCAGTTAGGGGTCAAATAGAGAATGAGAACTTCTACATGCATATCAAGATTTGAAGTAAACTTGTAGATGAGGAAGTACTTAGGCTCCAGTCTATAACAAGAAACAAATTCGTTAAACTCACACTTCAACCAAAAATCTCTTACATAGAAATTATAAAAATAGATTATTAGCATTCCACCTTCTTCCATTGGCCACAACCACTAGAAACATTGTTAGTTACTATACACATTCAGTTTTCACAGCCCTCACCCAGAGAGAGCAAGAGATTTGATCCTACTGCATAAGACAGTCATCTAACTGATTAGATATTTCTCATATATGGCCACGTTCTGTTGCTATTGCAGTGTGCATGGCAGTCCAATCATGACGACTCCAAAGATACAGAGGAGGTGGGTTGTTGTTCCATTGCTCCATCTGCTTGTCATTCGCATCGACTGAACCGGGAAGATAAAATGACTGTTGAATAAAATTAAAAGCAAGAATTAAGTAAAATGGAACAAAATCTGCTACTTCAGAAATTCAACTTTCTCATTGAGTATGAATAAACTATGAACCAGTTAACTGCCATATACCTTTCCTGAGAGTAGCTTGCCATCCTCCCATATTAAATCATATGAACCCTTTTCATCCAGTCTGATAGAACCACCATAAATATCAGAAGGCAAAGCAAATTTCTACTTTCATTTTATAAACACTGGACAGGGATGAGTAAAAGTGTTTACCTTTGAGTTTCTTTTGGTACAATAAGAACAATGAGCTTTGGACTAAAGCTCAGAGCCTTATTAATAAATTTGTTAGCAAGAGATGCATTTACACCAAAAGGGGGATTCAGTCCCATAATCTAATAACAACACAAAGTCAAAATGAAATAAGCTTATCCTATTAAAAATAAAAAGGGTCAAATTTAGGCATAAGTTAAAAAAAAAGTATCCAACCAACTCATATCAGCAACAACAAGTGCTCTCTTACCAGTTTTGAACCATCAGGTAGTTCATTCTTATCAACCTTCATCCAATCTCTTTTTTCAAAACTAAAATCATTCTGCAAAATAGATATACAGGGAGTCACTGAGTAATTCACAAAGTAAGGGTTTCCCATTTCCAATTCATTGTCAAGGATGGATGTATACAAGTTTGGCGGTAAATCCATGTGTACATCAAAAACAAAAGATTCAAGTTTAGTTTTCAAGATTGTATATATAATGTCAAATAGACCAATTTAAACTGCTCACATATTTCAAAAGCCAAAGTATAACAATAAAACTAAACCTGTGGTTTCCTTCTATTCATATCAAGATGTCAAAAGGCTGACAATGCATTAAACTGCTATCACTTGGCTTCTCTACATGTCAAGGTTCAGATATTTAATGCTATGTCATCATGAATTTTTCTTGAACATTCAGATTTATAAAGCCAAATTCATCATTTAAGTCTTCTACATGAAGAAGTTCGCCAAATAAAGACAACATATTGGAACAAAGAACAATTTGGTATAGAAATAACAAAGAATCTTAAAAGGCAAATATGTTTCATTTCTTAGATAAAGAACATTCATCAAGAAAACTAACATGCAAATAATTAGAGTTGGTGCGTGCATGAACCTTTCTTGGACATTCAACTATTCATGAAGTCATATAGCATAAAGTCATACTGCAGGCATTTCTCTGCTTGAGTAGGAGCTAAGACAAGCCTCAAATCAATTGAGATTTTGTCAAAACCCAATAGGAATTTATCTTGTAAATTAGGATTGCAGAATGCAATTATGACATGCATTGATTTCAAACAATTAAAGAAACGACAAAAGAAACAGCTGTACACTAAAATTTTTAAGAGGCACATCCAACTTGCCTAAAGTGCCTCATTAATGTCACCTGCCTTTCACAGCTTGAGGCACTAGGGCTTGTGCCTCAAGTGTGCCCTTAATAACTGTGGATTAGAGAATGTATAACAAAATGCAAACAAGTCCTCATGTGTGAATCCTAGCTGCAGACTGCAGTGCATGTAAGTCTAGATGCGTGCTAAGATAATGTTTAATGAAAATGCATAACCCATCACAAGAGAGAGGGCGTCACTACCTTAGCTTGTATAATATCATAGTTTTTAAATGAGCATGTTTTCCCACTTTTTTCAAGCCTTTCCTTCAGCAAGCAACTAAAGTCATTAGAACCGCAGCAGAAGTCTACTACCTGTTGAATGGAATTAGTAAGAGCATCAACTGCACCAAATCAAATAAATAGGGAGCATAAAATAATAAGAAATACGTTCAGCAAGGTCAAGCACACATGAATTTCATGAATATTTGTGATGCTCATTCAAGAAGATGCCAGATGAGCAGCATTACAGCCAACATATGATGTTGACTTGTTACACTAGTGAACTCCATTAACATCAATTAACATATAACTATGTCCAAAAGAAGAAATTAAAAAAACTACAGATGCCTATTCAAGCCAAATAAACTGAAATCTTACCATATCATGGTCTTGCACATACCACTGAACACGATCAACGATCTGGATAACAAACTTGGACTATTAGCTTTTACCCTAGTTATCATTTACAAATCACTAAGATACCAATAGCACTCAAAAAGAAAAATATCAAAAACAAAATATTGCAAAAATCAAATCAGACAAATTTGCAGATATGTGCGCACACACAAATATCAATAAGAGTATATGAAATATATGTATTCGTAGTTTAATTCACTCCTTTCTAATGTTTAACATGCTGAGTATAAAAGAAACAATAATAGATGCATTCATGATTCACCAAAATGAATATTTATAGCATATGAGATAATTAATGAAAAGTTATGAATATAAATCTATCAAAAGGGTTTAAGAAACATAGGCATTCACACAGTTAATTATTTGTATAACTAAATCTGCCTCATCACTAAAACCAGGTAACCTGGAATCCCAATTCTTTGGTCATAAGGTAAAATCTTGAACTTTTCTGATTCATGTGTCTATAAAAATATTTACAGAATTTTCTTGAAAATTTACTTTTCAGTTTGGGCACTATCATCAATTTAAATCTTTTAAGCACTAATAAACACTCCAATGCTTGAATTTTGCCTTAATCTAACAAGCCCATGTGGTTTGGACTCCAAATGAATATAGCTGAAGTATGGACAGCAGGAGCTTCACAAATGTATCTTGACATTTATTCAGTTATTCACATAGTTCAAATAATATGAACAATGAAATGGTTAACTGAGTCGGTGCAGGCACAACAATTGTTAGACTTAAAATCAAATGCTTATGACAAATGGAAAGAGAAATATTTACCTCCTCAAGTTTCCTCACTTGTGTAAAATGCCGACCGAAAGATGTATAGCGTGCTCCATAGAAGAATGGTGATAAATAGACTTTGAGCTTTGTCTACAGGATATGAGCATTCATTCAGTATTCTTCTTCCATAAGTACACTTTATAATACCATTGAAAAAAACTGACAATGTGTTTAAGGTGACAGATGATGATATAGAGCAACTTAATCAAGACCAAATTTTAAAAAAATTAAAAAAAGAAAAAAAAGTACAATAAGTCACATAAAACGTTCTGGAAAGTTCTCTTTATCACTTGGGTTTCCCAAACAAAATTTTCCAGCATAAAAATGTCTATTACAAAATAATATCAATATATGCATTAAGAGGGAATGATGATACTTGAAAGATAAATATGCATAAAGAGATAGAAAACAAAAGAAAATCATATACAAATTCCTAAAGCAAAACAATGCAATAGACATATCCCTGATATTGTGTTTGACCATTGAAATAAAAGTGTGAGACATCTGTGACAGTGACGTGAACTTCCTAAAGCTTTCTTAAGCAGCATTAGTTTCTGTCCTGGTGGCATCCAACCAAACACTGTAGCCTATCGTATTTACTTGTAATAACTTTATGCCAAAGAAGATGAGGTTATAAGGGAAAATGCCATAGACAACACTTCCACCTAGGGCAATGCTCTTGGACAAAATCTAAAGACTCAAAAATTGGGCTTGCAAACCCCTCCCAGATGACAAGATAAGTTCATCTATAATCTCCTAAATCATTCTAAGGAAAGTAGACTGTCAACTTCTCAATCTTAGACAGAAGGCCCACAGGAACTGTTGCAAAATGTAGTAAGAAATAAAGGAACACTAAACCAAAATTTGAGCGTTACTCATCCATCGGGATAACAGAAATCATCAATCCATCCATCCAATCTTTCAGAAATTCAAGCACCATAAGATCCCAATCAAAAGGCCATAAACATAAGATTACACTTAACAGGGCCCAATGGTCACTTCTATATCAATACGGGACCACTTGCTCTTCTAAAGATGGAAAACCACATAAACCTAATCCATCAAATCACTCTTTCATACATTTGTCTTCAAACTTAATAATCTGTGAAATAAGTAACAAAACTATGGTGTTGATAAAACTATTACTGTGTTCTGATATAGCAAAATTTGTTTTAAGCTGCCAATGAAAAATGACCTCAGCATGCCCAATTAGTCTCAAATCCTTAGAAGTCACAGACTCCGATCTTGGCCTTCCACAAATAATAACTGAAAATGAAGCTGAGACAAAGGACAAACATATATTATCTCCATCTGACCTGGAAGTCCTAAGCACACTTCAAAGAGCAGCAGCTTTGAATTCCAACTGATAGTAAATGGCTGATGAAAGGTGGTTAACAGTAAAAACTCTATGGAATTCAAATTGAACAGGAGATATGCATAGTCACACATGCATGCATTCCATTTTACCTAAGCTATAGCATAATTCCATTGCAAGAGATATTATTTATGTAGCTTGCTTCAAGCACTAAATTCAATTATGTCAGCTGAGGTTAACATTCAATATTAAGACACATCATGCAACATTTTCTCAATGGATCATTGTCCGACATGCTTCACACGAATTGTCGAGCAAGTGGCTGAACAAAATACAAATTTTTCTCCAGCAACAAAAGATCATTTTACTGGATTCAAATTGACATAGTATGATTGAGAAAAACAATGATATCTCGCCACTAAATAAAAATAGAAGCATATAGCAAGTCAAAAGAGCATCTAAAATCAATTTGGCCATGACGAGAATGGTGCAGAAAATTACAACAGATAAGCATATATATGAAGAAAAATTATCTAGAAGTGGCTTAAACCTTCCATTTGAAAATTTGTCTCAGAACGTGAGGTGGACAAATATTTTTTGCATCCTCAATACAGCATCCTTCTTCTAGCATCTGTATGGCATTTTGTACAGCCTGCAAGAAAATTATGAAGGTATGTGTTTAAAATTATAACAAAACCTCCATAATACCAACTAAGGATAATGGGATTCCATAACATCTACATTTGACAAGCGCTCAATAAGATATATACCTTCACAGATCCTTCTACCAATCCCAGCGTAATGTACTTGTCCACTCTAGTTTTGGAGTGAGGAAAATCTGGGAAATTCCTTTTTTTAAATTCTTCAACATCAGATGAGGAACTTATATTTTCTATGAGGGTCAGAATTCTACAAAATCAGAGGAAAAGCCCAAAATATTAAGCACAGAGACCCAATAATTTTAAAGATTTTTTTTTCTTTAAATATAGCAAAACAAGAACCATCATGGCAGCCATGCTCATGAAAATTATTACCGCTTTTCAATTTCAGAATCACACAAAGGCAAGGACATCTTTTCTTTTTGCATTTCTGGCTTATCTGGAAAACTGCTATTAATTTTACTGCTAGCAATATTCTGCTGTTTAGACTTGAGTAGAGAAGATCCCACAGATAAGTTATTTCCAAAAGGTAACTTTCTTTTGTCCTCAGTAAATGACCTGGCAGAAACAGAACTATTTTTGTTCAATGCTTTTTTAGCTGGATCAGTTATATTTGGTTTCTTCAAAGGTTTGAAACCTTGTGAGGAGCATCCTTTCCCCTTTCCTGAAGAATCAAAAATCACCACATCATCACGAAGCATATCAATCTGTCTTCGCTTTTTTGCAGCAGGTATATCCATAGAAAGACCACCAGAATCCATAGTTCTTTTTGACATAACAGAGTTTTGAGGTCCTGCTATTAGCTCTGAAGAGCGTGTTCTTTCACTGCTAGGAAATATTAGATGGTTTCTAGCAGGAGTCTCTAAACGTGGAATAATCTTATGCTTCCTGGTTAAAATAATCACGCCCCATGTTCCATAAGTAATCTGATGTAAAATGTATAGACTACATAAATATTCTTAGAATAAGAGGCTCTTACATGCAGTATATCAGAATCCTTTTATTTGACAACAGACCTTCCCAAGCTCTTGTTACTTCATTTTCAACTCTCTCATGGTGAAAAATAAAATCCCTGGAGACAAAGCAAACATATCAAAACAACAGCCATCTTGAAAATAAGTTTTTGAAAAGCCATTCAAGACCAAGAGGCTGTGTAGCATGGATACGGGAAACAAGGAAGAAGACACGGGAAAACGGCATTTCTAAAAAATATAGGAAACAAGACACCACAATTTATAAATGTTAAAAATATAGGGGTCAATTTATAAATATCAAAAATTATAGAGATCAATTTATAAATATAAACTAAGTTCAATCTAAAATTTAATTTTCATGGCTAGTAATATTCATAATCACTAAAAATAATTCTAAAACACAAAAAAAAAAAAAAATGATAACCATATTTACAAGTACAAAACTCTTTTACAACTTAGACATCAACCAATTTCCAACTTAACCATATTTACAAGTACAAAACTCTTTTACAACTTAAACATCAACTAGTTTCCAACTTAACTATATTTACAAGTACAAGACTCTTTTACAACTTAAACATCAACCAATTTCCATGTCATCCTATAATCACAAACACAGCCATAACACCACTAATCATACAAATTTCTCAATAGCAAATAAGGCATGAGGTCATACCTAGGTAAGCATTTCCTGTGATATGCTTTAGGACAACGTCTACAAACTGCAAACTGCAAGTCATCAACATCAGCATCTTCAGGCTTCTTACACCTAACACATCTATGAGCTGGACAGGAAAAAGATTCCCCTGCAGTGATTTTATTTCTACATTCTTCTGCTTTAGTTTCATTTGCAATATGAAGTAGTCTTGCAACACATTCTGGATGATAGAAATAGCCACAAGCAGCAGTAGCACAAGGGAAGACCTTAAAAATGATCAAGGAAAAAAACCATTTTTGAGCATATAAATGTAAAATATACTTGTCAAAACACCTTTTTTTTTTAATCAAACACATAAGCATATGCAACCATATTTTATGATGGAAATTCCTATAGTGAACTGAAGTCTGCAGATAAACCATCAGATTTTTTTTTTTTTTTTTTTTTTTTTTTGTATTTAATCAATTATGATAAAATAAAAGAAAAAAAAAATAAAGAGTGGGTTTCAAAAGATCAATTAAACAAGAATTTTAACTTCTAAGTTGGTCTTATGACTAGCAGCAGGAATGCATTCAAACAATGTCATGCTCCATTGTACAATTATGTTAAGGTAATCAAGTCAATAGCTTTTGGTGATGGGATGCAGGAACTTATCAGTATATTTATAAATTACAAATCTAAGTATAACATAGAAACAAACCAAGTAGATGAACAGTCTTTCTAATATATACATATATAGTTACATATTCATATAGTATTCAACTCCTCAAGACAAATGGTCATATGCAAGTTGACCTAAGATAATTATGAACAAAGTCTTAATAGACATTTTTTTTCCCCTCGTGTAATAACCATGTTCATTGAGACGCTGAAAATTGTCAATGCTACATAGAAGAATAATGATAGCTGAATTCAATAGCATCTTGATAGGATAATGATAGCTGAATTCAATAGTATCTTGATAGTTGTAATGCTCGAAAGAAAGATGCATAAATATTCAAATCAGATAGCAAACTTTGTCTAAAAGAACCAGAATATCATACCTCTTGAGTAGAAGATCTGGTAGAAGAGCCTAATCTGCCACAAGCAAAGCACTGATGTTTCTCATGGATACAATTTTCACACAGAAAAACTGGAATTGCCTGCACATGTCAAAACGCTTAAAGGACATACTAGAAGTTCAATATATGATATAAAAGAAACAGATGTATCAGATCTCTCCATTTCTGGGGATGAAGTTCGTCTAGAAATGCTTCAGAAAAAAAAAGTGCAGAATATATAATTAGACCTGGAATGAAAAAAAAACTATAGGATTTGGAAAGTACTTCTTACGTCATATTCAGCCGCATTCCTATAACCAAGGGATACACACTTAGATTGCACCCCATCAGCAACAGTTGGATGAAATGATCTCAAACACCTTCCCTCACAGCTACACGAGACAAAACAGATTAAATCACAGAAGCAAATATATGAACAAATAATACAATCATATTATGTTTGTAAGCAAAGAAAAAGCCAACGAGTTCAAATAATTCAATTCAAGGAGAACTACAGAAACATTCTAATCTCTTTTACAAGTAACAGGAAGCTCTTTCACACTTAAGTTGAACTCTATGGTATGCAGGAACTTATCAGTATATTTATAAATTACAAATCTAAGTATAACATAGTAACAAACTAAGTAGATGAACTGTCTTTCTAATATATACATATATAGTAACATATTCATATATTATTCAACTCCGCAAGACAAAATGGTCATATGCAAGTTGCCCTAAGATAATTATGCACAACAAGTTCAACTCTATGGTCATATGTTTCTTGAAGTGCCCACACAATTTGTTCAACATTATCTTTCTTACTTGAGTTGTTATTTTTGTAAAACAATCTAAAATTGAAATTGTACTGATGCTGGTTATGTGCTCAAACTATCTCTATTTATCACAAGATTTCAGCATCTCAAATTATTACAAGATATCGGAGTTATCTTTGCGATGCTCATCCACTTCCACATTTCCTCCATAAAAGCAAATTGCATAGAAAAGAAGCATTGAATAGTTAAACAAGCATGATTTTGCAACAAAAAATGGCATAAAATGCCTTATAAAAGTAGTAAAGACCAATTCAAATAAAAAGAAAATGAAATTATGAAATAAGAACATACCACAAAATGTTACCACCATCATCACAAATCGCGCAAACTTCATCAAAAATCCCATCTTCTTTACCATCACCATCATCACTTTTTGTCTCTTCAAAATACTATTAAACCAAGAAAGCAAAAAGTATTTAAAAACTTCAAATATAATCTAAAAGAAAAGGAATGGTTAGGACAAAGAAATAATATGAAGCAAGAGAGATATCTACAAGCACTGACCTCATCAGCTATGCCTGTCTGACACTCCCCAACAAAGGTAAGAAAAGACTGTTCAAAAGATTAATCATCAAGACAATATCCCAGTATATCAAATCAAACATGTAAGCACACAGGAATTAAGAACCATAATTAAGACAATAGAGAACATACCACATGCGAAAAATAGCATATGAAACTCATCCCTATACTATATTAGTCAGTATAATTGTTATTTATGGCATGTTCTATTTATTAGCAACTTTCACATTTTCATCCACTAATTCCTTTATAAATAATCATAAATCACTTCCAGAAATCAACTTTTTCAATAACTTCACTAATGGCAATAAAAGGACATTTTTTTCATCCATCATTAAGATGCAAGTTGACGAGTAAGGAATGTGATATAATTTCTACCTATATTCAGGGAATTACATTAAAAACATAATCAGACTGACTACAGTTAGCAGATGATGAATCAAGAGTTTTTATCTGAACCATAAGCATTCTTGCTTATGATGAGCATCATCATTCTGTCTTAAACTGGAATCAGATTCAGATTTTGAGAAAAAAAAAAAAAAAAAGCAGGCCCGGCAGAAAATAGAAGGATAGAATTCAAATTAAATCCAGTTTTTACCTTGTGGATTGAAATACCTAAAGAATGTTAGTAAGAATAAAAACCATCAAAAAAATCATGTGTATCATAAGCAGAACCACTAACCTTAGATTCTTCTATATCTTTATCCCGTCTTGCTGCTTCCATGATTAATTCCTTGTGACCCAAAAGGTCATTCACAGATGGCTGAAACTTAAATAAGCTGCAAAACACACTAGATAATTGTTAAGAAACGAAGAAAACGCTACAGAGCAAAACAAAGTCAACTACATTGAAATGACAACCTGGAGACTTGTAGCAAGTGTTTCCACGCGGACGACGGAGGTGAATCCGGATTCTTCTTGGTGAAATGAAGCCAGTGAACAGTGATCAAGATTGTTATGATAATTGGCTCAAAAGCATGTCTTGGCTTTTGAAGCGCAATCCATTTCTTACCCTTAGTGAGGACAGATATTTCAGGGTGCACATAACAAAGTTCAAATTTCCAAGCTATGACAGGTATGAAGACTTCTTGAATTCCATTGTTTCAAGTCCGATGAAGAAATATTAGTGTTTTCAATTTCTCTAACCGTTCATTCTCACCCAAAAGACTGGCAAATTGGAGAAAAAGACAGGCGTATAAGCGTCATCAATAAATTGGTAATCAGAGAAATACTATTATAAAATTTCACCCCTTTCGTCCGAGGATGCCATAATGGTTCCACTGCTGAACTGCATGCACAATCAACAAATCATAAGATCGTTTCTACACCAAAAAAATGGACAGATTAAAAAAAAAACTAAACTAGAAAAGAACACATGCACACATACACAATAAAGAAATATATATTTTTTTTGTCTCTGAAAAAAAGTGCAAGAACAAGTTTTTCTTTTTTCTTTCACCAAAATTCTGTTTGGTTGCCGAGAAAACAGAAAAAAAAAAAAGGTAAAAACGCAATTTTTTTATAAAAAAAATCAAGAATTATAATTTTTCTTTGAACAAACAAAGCAAGTACTATATCAATCAAACACTAAATGCTAGTTTAAGCAAATAATTGACACAGTAACCCCAGTTTTTTCACTTAAAATTTTAAATTTTAATTTTAGGTTTCAAAATACATTCATCAGTGAAAAACCTGATGGTTCTTAAACTTCTCTCAGATTTTCCTACACTTTCCAAGCAACCAAACACAACAACACTACACCGCACACTTACAAAGAAAAACACACAGAAAGAACAGATAAAAGAAAGTACCGAAAAGAATCGTGCAAAACCAAAACCCTACAAAAAAATTTGGAAGTGGCGAGAGGACACGCAGATGTTGTGTGTGTATGTGAGTAAGAGAGAGGTTTTTAATTTTTATCAATTAGAGGGAAGTTTGCTTGCGAGTGATTTGATTTATATAGTGTTCGTACCGCAAATCGTTTTCTACATTTTTGGCAAAGAGTGGGAATTTTAAATACATATACATTAATTAGGGGGGAAATATTATGTGACCGTTACTATTTGCTATCGTTCTTCCTGTGCATGTCATTGGCGCAATTGTTTTGTTTCTTTTATCCAGCCCAACTCAGAGAAAAAAAAAATTTTAATGTTTACTAATTAATTAATTTTTAAAAAAGCAACTTTATTTTACATAGAATAATTAATAAATTTATTATTTAATAACTAATAAATTTTAGCAAAAATTAATTATTAAAGAGGATTTTTAGATAACAATTTTTTATATTTGATTGTTCTAAGATAATTTTTTTTTGTTAGATGTTTTCTCTTCATTTTATTTGTATAACTATAAAATGCAAGTATTTTTTACTATTCAGCAATACTTGTTAATTTAAACCTATAATATAGTTAAAATTTAAAAATAATAAAATTACTTCTCTCTTTATGAGAGTTTATTGTGAATGTTTTTTTCTTCGTTTATTTCAGTGTTTTTTGTTTCCTTTTATTCTCTATTAAATATGGAAGATTATATGGCATCTCTGAATTTTATCTATGTATGAAGATGAGGCTCTAAACTTTACAGAGGATTATATTTCACAACCTGAGTGGTCGTATAATCTGTGTTTGGTTGGCCGTTTTCTTGTAAATATATCTATCAATTTCAATATGATGAGAAATAGAATGACATTCGTTTGGAGACTAGGTTGGGGACTTTGCATTCAAGAACTAGTAGACAATCATTATCTGTTTAAGTTCTTTTCATCAGGTGGATGTGCAACAAATTCTTGAAGGTGGCCCTTGGCCTTTTGACAATTACACTTTGATTCTTCATCAGTTAGAGAAAGGAGAATTACCTATGCAAGTTGAGCTTAATTGTGTTGATATGTGGGTGCAAGTTCATAATCTTCATCATGGATTTATGTTTGACTCAGTAAGACAAAAGTTGGGTAGCTTTATGGGTTTTTTTTCTTGCTTATGATTCTGAGAACAACACTAATATTTGAAAAATCCTTTATGCGGCTTCGTGTTAAGATTGATGTTCGTAAGCAAGTGAAAAGATGGAAAAAGATCTGTAAATTAGGCGAGGATGAATTTGTAGTTCAATTTAAATATGAATATCTTCCCAACTTTTGCTTTATTTATGGTTTGATAGGACATATTGATAAGTATTGTGAGCTCTTATTCCAATAAAATAATTAGCCGAATGGTTTCCTTCGGGCCACTGGAACAAAAACTTTATCATAGTCAATTTCAGCTCACTGGGTGAATCCCTTTGCCACAAGTCGTGCCGTGCACTTTTTCACTTCTTCTTTAGCATTATTCTTTACTTTATAATTAGAAGTTATTTTCCCTTTAGAAGTGTTGCCACTTGCCAAGTATCAATCCTTTTAATGGCTTTCATCTCTTCATCTATAGCTAATCTCCATCTTTCATCTTGGACTACTTCCTCAAAAGTTATTGGTTATGTATTCGTAAAAAAATAAAATAATGTGGAATTATTGATCTCTTTAGTTTCTACATAAATTTCCCCAAGCTTCGCATATGAGGTGGCCTTCTAGAGGAGCTTTGAGCAGATAAATTTGTTGGGCTTGTTTGAACTGTATAAGTAGGAGTCTATATAGTAATAGCCGCAACAACTTGATCTTGAGACTAATTTGCAATTGAAAAATCATCAAATAAAAGAAGAAAATTATAATTTTTATTTTGAGGTACATTCTAATCCTAAAAGCCACCTTCATCGAACCCTCCTTCCTGTATGAAGCGGTGTCATTTAACTGTTCTTCTGGTGGCCATTTAATCATTTAATTTTTACGGCACTTAGGGTTTTTGAGTGAAATAAGAAAAAAAAAAAAGAAGGACGAATGACACCATTTAATTGTATATGAAAAATTTTTTAAATGGGAAAGGGCCCTCAATTTTGGACCAAAATTTACATTGGATATTGATTTTTTTTTCTCAATTGGACCTTAAAGCATCAAAAGTGGTCCAAATATGATGTCCCATTACCCGCAACACAAATCACCATTAAAAAATTGCTCACGTGGCATGATGGCCCCATTTCACTTGATGATCGAATCTAGGTGTGTATAAATGCAGAGAAAAGAAGCAATAAGAATTGTCTAACTTAATAAAAGCTTCATCCTTTGTTGACACTTAACGGCCATTGAATCTCATAAAAAACGCGAACTAGAACCATAAAGGTGACATTATTTTCCTGCCGAAGATGAAAAATGGAGATATCGTCTAAAGCATGTTCAATGATATAGTATTCGTTAGTCAGATTGAGGACAACTTTTGGGGTTCTAATCAATACCTCCTTAGTTGCTTTCGGCGAAGCTAATGACGTTTGGGATTGGCATTGTTAATAATGTTAAGATTATGAATGCCTTCCTTGAAGATGATGGCCTTGAGAAATTTCGAGAGTGGATTGATTCACCAAATCCAACCATTTTGGGAAAATTTGATGAATACAAATGATACCAGTGTAAGAAAACTTGTAATTCAAATTTTGCAAAATTTTGCAAATAGCAATGTGGTTGTCTATCCATTTAGCCAGAATCATGAGGAAAAAAAATTATGGAGACCACATTGAGAAGATAAACGACAGATTTTCATAGATAAACATGTAAGATTTTTTGTATCTCACTTTGTAGGCGTTTGCTTTTGGTGCACATGCATAGGACGAAGTAAATTTAGGATCTGCCTTATATGGATATTATGAGATTTAATTTTATTCAGAGAAATATGAGCAAGAATTGACATGTTCCTTCGTCTTTTCGAAGAGAAGTTGTTGTTTTCATTTATATCTGTCCACAAGTAGACAAATCAACTGAGCCCTTCATATGGGAAAATTAGATCTTCACGTTCCTCGTAAGTAAGTGATGATATTCATGTTTTATATACAAGGTTTCAATCTTGGCTTTCTGTCAAGATCTTGAATTGTTTTATTTTTATTTATTTTACATTTGGCTTTTACATTAAGGATTTGGTTATAATTACAGTGCATTAATGATTATGTGACCTAACATTGTTCATAATTAATGGTGATGGTTTGATTATTATAAGCCTTAGTTGTGAATATTATATAGGCTCCTAATTGTAACTATTATGATTGAACTGAAATTGAAAATGTTACTGTCTAATTGTGGTTGCAGGTTAATGAATCATTCACAAATCTGGACCACCGTGTGCTCCCAGTTGTGAAGCAGGCTTCTACCTAAGCATATTCAGTAACTCGAGATGCCCCGTGGTTGCTAGAGTTGTGGCTTCTGAAGTGCAGCATACTAGTGTTAAGGAAACTGCTTCTGGGTTGGCAAAAACTCATTACACCAAGTATGAACCCAAGGCCAAGGAGCTCTACTCTAAGAATGAGCCAAAAGCAGAGCAATGTGCTGTGTCGGCCTAGCGCAAGCTCAATCAGCTACCGCTCTTTCCTAAAGTTGCTAAGGTTGTTGTGCAAACTACTGTTTATTGTTCTAAGAAGTACAATGAGATGGTAGTTAGCACTGCAGAGGAGGGATGCAGGGTGTCCTTATATTTGCCTTTGGTACCCACTGAGAAAATTGCTCAGGTGCTTAGGAATGAAGGACCTGAATCTACTCTAATTGTTTCCAATTGAGCAAAATGCTGATGATATGTTTAAAGTTTCAGAGTTTTAAGCACAGTCTGTGTTTTTATTATTTTCACGATGTGTACATAGAAAATGTTTGGACACATTTGATCTTGTCTCCTAAAGTTTAAAGTTTATGGTGTGAGTTCCAAATGTAGTGGTTTTTATTTTCATTTTCAGTAAAATCATTGTTTATGCATCTCTAACCCCTTGTTTCGTTCAATTCCATCAAGGAATTCATTTCATTTCCAAATGAATTTTTATAATAAAATGTGTTTGGTTCAAATGCATAGTTTATAGAATTCATTTTAAATGAATTCCCTATTTTGTTATATTGTATTTGGTATAAATTTTGAATTCAAGTTTTTGTTAAAAATACCCTTTTAAGTATAAAGATATTTTTGAAAATAAAAATAAGGAGGGGTTTTTAAGCCATTTAAAAGTATATAATTAAAATTTGTGAAATTCATTTATAAATTCCAACCATTTTGATAGAATTTTATTTAGTTATAATCAATTCCACAAATTTAAAAATTTGGAATTGTAAATGAATTCCAAACAAAATTCATTTAAACCAAACACACATTATTTGAATTTGTAAATGAATTCCATAAAATTTTGTGGAATTCATTTATACCAGATACACTCTACGATATAATTCCAAATCAGTTCAAGTTTTGGAACCTGTTATATATTTTATATATTTTCAAATCATTTATAATCTTGTGAATCTTGTCAGCATTATATGACATATGATCAACTAGGAAACGTGACTTCACCGACTTAGATAAGAACAAGCACCTTATAACTTGTTTTCTCCAAAACTATAAATTTAGTTAACAATCTCTAAAAGCCAATTATGCAATCAATAACAAATAAATAGATAAATAGAGATATTTAAGATAGAAGATCTTCTAGACTAAGTGTGCCTGTGAGACACTTAACAAGGTCATTATTTTGGATCATAAGTGAGGACTAAGGAAACAGAAATCAAATAGGTCAGTCTCCCGTGTTTTTACAAAAGACAGAGCAACAAAGTTTATAACATGCTAAATAGCAGACAAATAGAATATAGTTCATGCGATGCTAAGTAGTAGACAAACAAAACATAATTCAATAATGAGTAACTAACTAAATGGTTCATAGCTATAAAACTTTAACAATTCAAAAAAGGAAAAGGAAATAACAACTTCATTATAAAGAACTTATGATGTCTGCAAAATTCCTGGCTTTGTCGAATCCCTCAAAACAATCAATTCCCATCACATAAGTAAAATAAATAAATTAATAGAAGTGGAACAATTTTAGTGATTGTCTCACCTCCTTGAAGATGAAGCAGAGGTAGCCACCGACGAATCAAGAAGCAAAAGGCTAAAAAGACCTAGCTCTCGAATAAAATGATATATAAATAGTAATATACCAGAATGACATAAAAAGGCCTTCCTTCTTGTATGAAGCGGGCCGTTTAACAGTTCTTCTGGTGGCCATTTTATCATTTAATTTTTACGGCACTTAGGGTTTTTGAGTGAAATAAGAAAAACTAAAGGACAAATGACACCGTTTAATGGTATATGGGAAAAGGGCCAAATTGGACCCTCAATTTTGGACCAACTCTTGCATTGGATATTGATTTTTTTTAGTTCCCAATTAGACCTTTAAGTATCAAAAGTGGTCCAAATATGATCTCCCATTACCAGCAACACAAATCATCGTTAAAAAATTGCTCACGTGACATGATGGCCCTACTTCATTTGATGCTCGGATCTAGATGTGTATAAATGCAGAGAAAAGAAGCAATAAGAATCATCTAACTTAACAAAAGCTTCATTCTTTTTCTAAAATATAAAAAATAAAAGCTTCATCCTTTGTTGACGCTTGACGACCATTGAATCTCATAAAAAACGCGAGCTAGAACCACAACGACGACATTAATTTCCTGCCGAAGACAAAAAAATGGAGATATCGCCTAAAGCGAGTTCAACGATGTAGTATTCATTGGTCAGATTGAGGACAACTTTTGGGGTTCTAATCAAGACCTCCTTGGTTGCTTTCGGCGAAGCTCATGACGTTTGGGATTGGCATGGTTAATATTTTTAAGATTGTGAATGCCTTTCTTGAAGATGATGGCCTTGAGAAATTTCGGGAGTGGATTAATTCACAAAATCCAACCATTTTGGGAAAGTTTAATGAATACAAATGATACCAATGCAAGAAAACTTGCAAATCAAATTTCAAAAATAGCAATGTGGTTGTCTATCCATTTAGCCAGAATCATGAGGAAAAAAATTATGGAGACCACATTGAGAAGATAAACGGTAAATTTTCATAGATAAACATGTAAGATTTTTGTATCTCGCTTTGTAGGCGTTTGCTTTTGGTGCACATACATAGGACGAAGTCAATTTGGGATATGCCTTATATGGATATTATAAGATTTAATTTTATTCAGAGAAATGTGAGCAAGAATTGACATATTCCTTCATATTTTTGAAGAGAAGTTATTGTTTTTGCTTATATCTGTCCACAAATAGACAAATCAATTGAGCCCTTCATATGGGAAAATTAGATCTTCACATTCTTCGCAAGTAAGTGACGATATTCATGTTTTATATACAAGGTTTCAAGCTTGGCTTTCTATCAAGATCTTGAATTGTCTTATTTTTATCCATTTTACATTTGGCTTTTACATTAGGGATTTGGTTATAATTGTATTGCATTAATGATTATGTGACCGAACATTGTTTATAGTTAATGGCGATAGTTTGATTATTATAAGCCTTTGTTGTGAAGATTGTATAGGCTTCTAATTATAACTATTACAATTGAACTGAAATTGAAAATGTTGTTGTCTGATTGTGGTTGCAGGTTGATTAATTAGTCATAAATCTAGACCGCCGTGTGCCCCCAATTGTGAAATAGGTGTCTACCTAAGCATATTCAGTAACTCGAGATGCCCCAGTGGTTGCTAGAGCTGTGGCTTCTGAAGTGCAGCGTGCTGGTGTTAAGAAAACTGCTTCTGGGTTGGCAAAAACTCTTTATACCAAGTATGAACCCAAGGCCAAGGAGCTCTACTCCAGGTATGAGCCAAAAGCTGAGCAATGTGTTGTGTCGGCCTGGCGTAAACTCAATTGGCTACTACAATTTCCTCAAGTTGCTTAGGTTGTTGTGCCAACTCTTGGTTATTATTCTAAGAAGTACAATAAGACGGTAGTCAACACTGCAGAGGAGGGATACAGGGTGCCCTCATATTTGACTTTGGTACCCAATGAGAAAATTGCTCAGGTGTTTAGGAATGAAGGACCTGAATCTGCTCCAATTGTTTCCAATTGAGGAAAATTCTGATGATATGTTTAAAGTTTTAGAGTTTTAAGTGTAGTCTATCTTTTAATTATTTTTATGATGTGTATTAAAAAAATGTTTGGACACATTTTATCTTGTCTTCTAAAGTTTAAAGTTTGTGGTATGAGTTCCAAATGTAGTGGTTTTTATTTTTGTTTCAGTAAATTCATTGTTTATGCATCTCTAACCCATTGTTTCGTTTAATTCCATCATGAAATTCATCTCATTTCCAAATGAATTCCAAATAGAATTCATTTCTAAATGAATTTTAATGAATAGTTTATAGAATTCATTTCAAATTAATTTCATATTTTGTTATATTGTATTTGGTATAAATTTTGAAATCAAGTTTTTGTTAAAAATACCCTTTTAAGTATAAAGATATTTTTGAAAATAAAAATAAGGAGGATTTTTTAAGTCATTTAAAAGTATATACTTAAAATTTGTGAAATTCATTTGTAAATTCCAACCATTTTGATAGAATTTTATTTAGTTATAATCAATTCCACAAATTTAAAAATTTGGAATTGCAAATGAATTCCATACAAAATTCATTTAAACCAAACACACATTATTTGAATTTGTAAATGAATTCCATAAAATTTTGTGGAATTCATTTATACCAAACACACTCTATGATATAATTCCAAATCATTTCAAGTTTTGAAACCTGTTATATATTTTCAAATCATTTGTAATCTTATGAATCTTGTTAGGATCATATGACATATGATCAACTAGGAAACGTGACTTCACCGACTTAGATAATAACAAGCACCTTATAACTTGTTTTCTTTAGAACTATAAATTCAGTTAACAATCTCTAAAAGCCAATTATGCAATCAATAACAAATAAATAGATAAATAGGGACATTTAGGATAAAAGATCTTCAAGACTAGGTGTGCTTGTGAGACACTCTACACGGTTATGAGTTAGGATCATGAGCGAGGACTAAGAAGACAGAAATCAAACAGGCCAGTCTCCGGTGTTTCTACAAGAAATAGAGCAACAAAGTTCATAACATTCTAAATAGTAGACAAATAGAATATAGTTTATGCGATGCTAAGTAGTAGACAAACAAAACATAATTTAACAATGAGTAACTAACTGAATGGTTCATAACTATAAAACTTTAACAATTCAAATAAGGAAAAGGAAATAACAACTTCATTATAAAGAACTTGTGATGTCTGTAAAATTCTTGGCTTTGTCGAATCCCTCAAAAAAATCAATACCCATCACAGAAGTAAAAAAAATGAATAGAAATGGAAGAATTTTAATTATTGTCTCACCTCCTTGAAGCTGAAGTAGAGGTAGCCACCGGCAAATCAAGAAGCAAAAGGTTAAAAAGACCTAGCTCTCAAATAAATGACATTTAAATAGTAATATACCAGAATGACATAAAAAAAACCTTCCTTCCTGTATAAAGCGGCGCCGTTTAACAGTTCTTCTGGTGGCCATTTTATCATTTAATTTTTATGGCACTTAGGGTTTTTGAGCGAAATAAGAAAAATAAAAGGACAAACGACACCGTTTAATTGTATATGGAAAATTTAAAAAATGGGAAAAGGGCCAAATTGGACCCTCAATTTTGGACCAAATCTTACATTGGATATTGATTTTTTTTTTATTCCCAATTGGACCTTAAAGTATCAAAAGTGGTCCAAATATGATCTCCCATTACCATTAACACAAATCATCGTTAAAAAATTACTCATGTGGCATGATGGCCCCACTTCACTTGATGATCGGATCCTCGGTGTGTATAAATGCATAGAAAAGAAGCAATAAGAACCGTCTAACTTAACAAAAGCTTCATTCTTTTTCAAAAAACAAAAACAAAAGCTTTATCCTTTGTTGATGCTTGATAGCCATTTAGTCTCATAAAAAATGCGAGCTAGAACCACAACGGTGGCATTATGTTCCTACCGAAGACGAAAAATGGAGATATTGCCTAAAGCGAGTTCAACGATGTAGCATTCGTTGGTCAGATTGAGGACAACTTTTGGGGTTCTAATCAAGACCTCCTTGGTTGCTTTCGGCGATGCTCATGACATTTGGGATTGACATTGTTAATACCGTTAAGATTGTGAATGCCTTCCTTTAAGACGATGGCCTTGAGAAATTTTGGGAGTGGATTGATTCACCAAATCCAACCATTTTGGGAAAGTTTGATGAATACAAATGATACCAGTGCATGAAAACTTGCAATTCAAATGTTTCAAATAGCAATATTGTTGTCTATCCATTAAGCCATAATCATGAGGAAAATGAATCATTTAACCATTTTCTTACTACCTGCAAGTTGACATGTTATCATACAATAATATACTATACATCACAATATGTATACATTTGTTGCAAATGGAAATCCAAATATATATACTTATTATATATATATATAATAAGTAAAATGAAAATGGAGGTTCAGTAAATGAATTTAGTCTCTAAAAGCGGTTATTGGGTCTCTATAGAATTTAGTTGCCGTAAAATTCGGCGATCCTAATTATTACCCAGGTGGCAACTCCTACAATCTAGTCTTTATGACTAGTTTTGTATCTCTCAAAGCACGCTAAATTTCATAGCCTACATAGTCCTTGATGACAGTGATCTTACTCTACTTTTATAAGTCTTTCAATAAGTAACTATTTCCCTGCTAAAGCATTAACTTTCCGTTAAAGTACTTAACTGACGTACGATTATTCAAGTGCATCTCCACTAACATAGAGTATACTTTCTTCTTTTATAATTAATTTATTTAACCACAGTTTCCATTTTTGTAACTTTTTTTGAACAATAATATATTGATGAGAAAAACTATAGAACTTGTTCTTTAAGGACAAGGCTTAAGAACAAAGGGTCCACATTAAAACCCTGATTACAAAATATGACAGCTCATCTGTGTTTAGCAAGCCAATCAGCTACCTGATTTTCTTGTCTATAAATATGCCTAAAGCCAACATTACCATTGATAGCTAACAGGCAATAAATTTCTTCCAAAATAGTATTAACTTCCCAAGGCCTCAGTTCTTCTGTAGAGTTGCAAAGATTAATGGCAGCTTGGAAATCGGATTCAATAATAAAATGTCTGTTTGCGAATTGGCTGGTGAAATTAGTTGCTTCTTTTATAGCAATCATCTATGCTTGAAATGGAGATTAACTAACCAAAGTCTTTGTGCTGAGATGGATAATTGAACCTTTGTTGTCCCTGCAAATAAAGGCAATATTGCAAGTATTGTGGGATTCTACAAATGACGCATCATAGTTGATTTTCCACAAACCATTAATTGAAGGAGTCCATGTCTATCTATCAGTTGTAGCATTGTCTCTTAACATGGAAGATATCTGAGGAAGATTGGCATTCGAATCTACTTGGATAGATCTCCACCAATTGTTTATCTTCTGAATTCTTCCCCTAGGTCCTTTTGGACTCCTTGGAATTATTTTATATTTCTAGATTTTCATATATGATAACAAACACCAGCAACCAATTTCATCATATCTTCTTACCCATTTTCGGCTAATAATTTTTCAATTGCTAGCCACCAGTTATTAAAGGACTGGAAACCATTATTACTAGGGATGTAACCTAGTTGACTAGCATACCATATATGCTTTGAGTGCTCATATAAAAATTAAACATGTTCAAGAGATTCAAAGATTTAATAGTGGCAAGAGTGTTCCACGAACACTTCTAAAGGAACATTTTCACTTTTGGTGGTATCTGCAGTCTCCAGATAAAGTTCCATACTGCATAATTAGTGTGTCTATTGCCAGCAGTGGATAGTAAATATGATTCATTGTGGGCTACTTGGTTCAAAGTTTTATAACCCAATCTGACAGAGTATTGGCCTCTTTTCTCATAATGCCATATGAATTTGTCATTCCCCATTCCTACTTGAATAGGAATTTTCTGAATAGCTTCTTTCTCCTAAATAGAGAATAATTAATCTAGTAATTGTCTGTTCCATTCTCTTGAGTTCTGATCCCGAATGTCTTTGACAAGAAAAACATCCATTCCATCTAGCTTTTGTGAGGTAGTTTTGAAGTTTGGCATGGCCGAGATCTAAGGATCTGAACGTGGATATCTGAGCCTATTCTCACATGCCATATACATCTCTGACTCAGAACCTCACGGCCTTTTAGCAAACTTGACCAAATCCAAGAAGCTTTATTTCCCAACTTTGTATTCATAAAATCAGTAAAGGGGAAATAAATACTTTTGAGCACCTTTGCGCATAGCATATTCGGATTTTTTAAGACCCTCCATCCCATTTAACCTAACATAGTATTTTTAAATACCTTTATTTCATGAAAACCTAATCCCCTACACTTCTTTATCTCTGTTAGCACTTTTCATTTCACCCAATGCAATTTTTTTTGTCTGTAAATCCTAACTCCAGCAAAACTGTCTAATGCACCTTTTTATTTGCTTAGAAATTCTAGTTAAAATCTTAAAGACAGACATTACAAAAGATGGGAGAGATTGCAAAATTGCTTTAACCATAATTCCCTACCTGCTGGTGAAAGAAATTTGCTTTTCCAGGTTTAAATTCTATCAGATATGCGTTGAAGAAGGAAATCAAAAGTTTCTTTTTAGACTGCCCCCATTCTAAAGGTAAGTCGAGATACTTTGAAGAATAATTCAATTCTCTTATTCCCAAGGTTTCGTAAGCCTAGTTTTCTACCTTTGCATCGGCGCTGCTATTGAACATTAATTCAGACATGTGATTGTTGATTTTCTGCCCCGTAGCTCTTTCATACTTCTCAAGAATGGTTTTGAAGTTTGAATTTCAAGGGTTGAGGCTTCCTTAAATAGTACTGTGTCATCTACAAATTGAGAATGGGTAATGGGGGGGCAGTGCCAATTAATTTTAATACCCCTTATGTTGCCCTGTTGCTGTTCTTGAAGTATCCTTCTTGAGAGGTATTCCACCATTAAAATGAAAAAGTAAGGTGAGAGTGGATCACCTTGTCGGATGCCCTTTCTCGGAGTGAAAGTCTGAGTTAATGAGCCATTGATAGAAATAGTGAACTGAACCGATTCAACACATTGCATAATCAGATGAACCCAATCTCTTCGAAACCCAAATTGAGTCAAAATTACCTGAAGTGCTTCCCAACTCACCCTGTCATAAGCTTTGGCTATATCGAGTTTGAGAGCAAAGAAATTTTTCCTTCCTTTGAATCGAGTTCAGAGAGCATGAGTGATTTCATGGTGAATGATTATATTCTCTTGAATATTCTGGCCACTAACGAATCTTATTTGGTGGGGAAGGATTAAAGAAGGAAGCCATCTTTTCAGCCTATTGACAATGACCTTAGATATAACTTTGTAGATGTAGTTACAGTAACTTATAGGTCGATACTCATCAAAGGTCTATGGGAATTTGATTTTTGGTATCAACACTATACTTTTCATATTCAGCTTTGGAGGCAATTTACCCATCAAGAAGACATCCCTCACCACTTGATACACCTTTTTTTTAATGATTTCCCAGTGGTTTTGGTAGAAAATGCCCGAAAACCCATTGGGACATGCCAAAAATTGCTTGCTTCACTTCTTCCATACTAACGTTCTTCATCAATTCTTGGTTCATCTCGTCTATGACTAAATAAGGAAATATCGATTCAAAGTCATCATCAAAATGGGTAGCTTCCTCTTTGAATATGTTCTGGAAATGTTCCACCGCTTCTTCAAATGTCAAGAAGATCACTTTCTCATTATAAAGCTTTAAGGATGTTAAAAGCCTCCCTGAATCTCAAAGGCCAAATCAGCCCATACTTATCAATCCTGGTCGTGACCATATTTGGGACCAATGTCCAGAATGATTTTTGTTTGATATTTCTATTAGCATAGATGTGCCCTAGTGCTATTCTAGTAATGTAAAATGACATTGTAAATTATCCCTAATGGCAATAAAATATTCATTTAAATAAAGTGTTTGTTTATTTGAGTATTTACCCTTTAGCCTTATGTTAAATAAATTTATTATCAAGAGTTGATAATATGAGTTACAAATTTATTTAGTACATATGCTATAAAATGTTCATAGTCGTATAATTAATATTTGGGCAATATTAATTAGACCATCACCTCTGTCTGTTTTCCATGATTAGTATGTGATACTAATAGTGGGAGGTAGTGAGTCTCATGCTACTTGATATGAGATATCAGAATAGACATGTGGATACTCATGGGGTGGGTGGATCGAACTGTGACATTAGATATATGATTGTGAGGATATTCACTTATAATCAACAATCATAGTCTAGGTCATAATGGTGCATATAGTCCTTTAACTTGAGGTGACACGGTCATCCACATTTGAGGAGTTAGAGTTTGCTACTGCTTACATACTTGTGTGAACCACACATGGATATATGGCGTATGGTTGCGCTAGTTAGTCAAATGTAGGGATGAGTGTTCAACCAAGATGAGATTCATTACCTGGAGTGAACCGGGATAAGATCCAGAACTATCTAAGTCTTTTCTTGATGAATGAGTTCCTGGCCAAGACAAACATAACAGTCTGAAAGAGTTTCAGTACTGGAAAGAGTTTCTAGTATTTGTTATGTTTTTATCAAGATTAGAACTTGAGATGAGTTTAAGTGATATAGCTATTAGAGTTTGACTAATCCTTGACTCTAGACTATGTTAGGATCTTCTAATGAAGGGATTTTAGTGCACGGTAATTATGACCAAAGGGTTCGTGTGAATTAATAAATACATTCATATCTGATTGGGTAGTTGTGATATCGATGCTAGGGATCACTCACAAACTTATGAGAACTAAATGTGAATAATTAGGATTTTCACATTTAGACTTGAAAGGAGTTTCAAATAATATCAAGTGTTGATATTATCTTCTCATTGCCAATTA
>CATIWK010685736.1:0-18483 GCA_949634005.1 Mallotus japonicus | reverse complement strand
TTTCCTTTTAATGCATCGCACAAGTGCATGATAGGTGCCTAAACAATAATCCAACTTTACTAAATTAGAACTCATATAAGATATGAAAAAGAGAAGAAGTTGTTATCAATATTACACCAAATAATGTCAGCTTCCCACTAGGAGGGAGGGTTCGAATCTCGTCCTCTCTAAAAATACTGGGTTATAACTAAATTTGTTAAAAAAAATTACACCAAGTATAAAAATATTATAAATGTAATAAATTTATAAACACTTGTTAAATAATTGAGTGAAAATGCATTGAAGTAATGAAGTATTATATATGTGTGCTTAAAGATCTAGAAGAACTAGATCTCTCAACTTGTCTAGTTGAATTGGCAAAGAGAATGGCTCAGTTCAAGTTCTAGGGGCAGCGCTTCTAGGTAAAAAAAGGTTGAAGCCAATCCGCCTAAAGCTGGCTTGTTTCAGCCACGGAGTTGGCACCCTTTGAGGTAGAGGTCCAAATCCCCCTCTTTGACCAAAAAAAAAAATAGAATAGAAGAACTAGTGGATTCAAAGCCCTTAGCTAAAGGCCTTTTGTCTCCCAAGCATCTTGCATAATGGCATGGGTATTTAACATCAAATACCTTACAAAAAAGTCTGGCCCATCTACCATATAACATATCCAACAACGAATATTCTTCAATTGAATATTTATATGATTTCCTTTCATTTTCAAAAGACAAAACTTACTGTACTCCCTTTTTGTAATTTAGTGTTTCTGGATATTATAAAGTAAAGTTAAAATTTTGATTTCTTTTCTTTTGAACTCTCAATTGTTAAAAAAAAAAAAAAAAAAAAAAAAAAACTTACCATTAATAAGTCCGAAAGGAATTGTTTCCTTTTTTTTATTTTTTATTTTCCCTAGATGAAGCAGTTAGCGTGTTAATATTTTAAGAGAGGAAATCTCCATTGGTTTTTAAATTATGATCTTTACTCAACTATACTCAATAAAATTTTTGTTGCACTACATAAAATACAGGTAATGTTGCCACTTGAAACATCGAAAAATTGTTATTAAAAATAGTCAATTTGTTTTATAGTGATTATTTTAAAAAATTAAATTTAAATTTATAGTGATTATAAAAATATTTAAAAAATTAAATTTATAGTGATTATTTTTTTTTTTTAATTTTTTGGGGAGGGAGTGGGGGTATCGAACCTCCCCTTTTTATGGGTGCCAATTCCCGTACCTGAATGGTCGACCACCCGGCCTAGACGGAATTGGCAAATTTATAGTGATTATCCCTACCTATATGGGGTAAAATTAATTGCAATTATTAGATAGATTGTCATTTTTCTTCTATGTACATAAAATAAAAGGTTGGACATCCCATATGATAATAAAAATTCAATGAACCTTTTTTTTTTAAATCTTTTGCATATGGTCTAGTCTACCATAGCAAGAATATTATTATTGTATTGTACTGATACAATAATTCTCACCTACAGCACGTGACTCTCACGTTCTTCTTGAGCGAATATGGACACCCTCTTTTTATTTTATTTGTATTTTTAAACTGAATATGGACACCCTCCTTGAATCCTAAGACCACCTAACTTCTACTACTGCTAATAATACTGCTGCACCACCCCCACTCACTAACGTGCACCGCTTGTGGACCCCACCATAGAATTGCACATGCTTATAGGCCCACACCTAAGGCCCAATCACTACATACGACAAGATCATACTCATTAATTTATTTTAATTATTATTTAAATGTACTTAATTAGTTTATTAATAATAATTAAAATTAACCAGTAACCATTTGGACCAGTAGGTCAGAATTTTTCGCATTTGAATTGTGATATATGTATTCGTGTTAAATTAATTATTTATAAATTTTTAATATTTTTATGATCATACTCGAATCGAATCGAATCATATTAATTATAATTTAATATGTTCTAAATACCAATAATTTTTTAAAAAATAATAATAATTAAAACTGATTTAATTTTTATTCTTATAACAATTGTGAACAATTTAAATTTCAGTTTCACGACTGATAAAATTTATTATATAAAAATTAGTTAGTTAATTACTTAATTAGAAAGATTATTTGAGCAAAGCGTAACTTAAGAAAAAAACAGATGCTGCTATGCTACGTTAAGCTATCACATGATTATCGGCGCCACGTGCGGTGTCGGGGAGGTCAAAGATTTTTAAGATATATATATTTTTGAAAAATTAAATTAATTTCTACGTGGCGATTTCTTATTGGTGAAATGACGTGGGTGTTGGAGCTCATTGGAAGGAACGGATACATCGTGAAAGCAGGCCTGGCTGTTGCGTAAGCGGTCCGTCCCCCCCTCTTTTATCCCCTCAATTAAATTTTTCATTTAATTCCCATAATGTCCTTGTTTTAATGTCGTATTTACATTTGTTATATATATATATATATATATATATATATATCAATCATCACTTGTAATGGGGTACTAAAAATATGGTAAGAAAAAAATGTTGTTGTCACTTTCAATCTATGGAGATTATGTGTATCCTAATGTAATTAATTGTGGTTAATTAGGAAAATATTTGAATATTTTTACCATGTTTTTTTCCAATTTCTTACCTTAAAGAGAAAAATGTTTCCTATAAAACTACTTCTAGAAAAAAAAAATGTTTCTTTATTAACCATATATGAATTTGTTTTTAACATCTCAATTCTACTAATTGAGACAATTTTTTTAAAAAAGTAATTTTTCTTAAATCTTAAAAGTAATTTTATTTTTACTTTTTTATCACATATCAATTCAATTATTCTTTTTATTAATTACAACTTTAAATCGTTATTTTTAGCTAGAAAATAGTGTTTATTAACTAGTCTAATGGTGTAATTTATTTCACGACATCAATAGATTAAAAGGTTAAAGTTCGATTCTTACTTACTCTTCTCCTATAAAACAATAATAAATATTAACATGATATATGAAATATTTAATTCGGATTGACTAACAAAATTTAAATAATAACTCATACTCATCAACATAATTCGTAAGAGCAAATGTATATGAATATTTAATATCATGTTGGAGTACACAAACGGCATAGTCCATGACTCCATGCATTAGAATAAGAGCTAGATTTAAGAAGTGCCATTTGTTTTAACATGTAATTTGCTAAAATGCATCCTATGTCATTTGCCATACACAAATGAAATAATAATAGAATAAGTGCATAATCTTCATTTTAAAAAATGCATTATTGTTTAAAACAAGGTCAACAAGGACCATTTGGAGGCTAATTGATGAAGTTGCAAGGAAAAGGACTTTTGGGTGGTGGGTTATATAATTAATTTTTACTATTTTTTATTTATTTTTTATTTTTTGAGAATAATATAATTAATTTTTATTGAATAGAAAAAAAAGGGGTTTTCAATGCATGGGATACTTACCCACTAGACGTTATCAAAAATAATTAATCAAACAAATCAAAACCATTTCTTACCATCCCTAACTAAAGCATTTGATTGAGAGAATGATTCCATCTTTTAATTTTTCACTCTTTCATAAATTAATCGTTAAAAATACATTTCTTAAAATTTCCAAAAAAATCCAAAAATAAAAAATAAAAAAATTCCAACCCTCGAGTCCATCGTGAGATAATATAGCCAAATAACCAAAAGTCATGGCCTCTCTCTTTCTCTTCCCCTAAAACAGCAATAGCAGGCAGCAGCAACAACTCCACCACCCATTTTTTTTTTCTCTTTGAAAAAAACACAAACAGAAAAGCTACATCTTGTGTCGTTAATGGAGTCACTTGATCAAGCAGCTTGCTTTATGGATGATTTACTGGACTTCTCTTCAGACATAGGAGAAGAAGATGATGAAGAAGAACACAACAACAAAAAACCCAGAACGTCCCTTCCTTCTTCTTTAAACCTTCATGCCTCTCTCGACGCTTTCAACAACAACAACAACAACAACAACCCAGTTGACGATTCCACCCTTCCTTCTTTGCCTGTAAGTTTTTTTTCAACAACCCAGATGACGATTCTTGCTGGGTTTTTCTTTTCCGCTGGTTCCGGGTCATGACTCGGTCTGACTCGTCTTTACTCGGCTGCTTTTTAGGTTCTTGCCGAGTTAACTCGGGCCTTCCGTCCGAGTTTATAACTGACTCGACCGAGTCAAACTATACGGCATTGAATGGTATATTATTCTTCAATTTTTAAACGAGTTTTGGCTTTTTTTGGTTGATTTTTTGTTTCCATGGAAAAAGCCACCCACGTATTTTTTTTTTCATTTTGACGATTATGTCCATCTTAAACTATTGAATTTACTGCACGTGTAAGTTATAGGTCAGGTCATGTCGAAGGGTGTTTTGGAGATTTTCCAGTCAATTTGAGGTGGTGGTGGTCATAATTGATGTGAGCTGTAGCTCACGAGGTTAGAGTTGCATCCAATAAATGTGCAGCAAATATTTCCTTTTCGTTAACTCCTTAGTAAATTGATACGGACACTCCCACTTGGGTAAAAAGACAATATTATCCCAAAAGATTCTAAGAATTTTCCCTATTTTGTCCCGTTGTCATTGTACTGATTTATGGGCATTATCACATGGGATGGCCCACTTGATTAAAAAATAATAATAATTGGGCACCCAAATTATAAAAAGACAAATCGCTCGAGTTACTGAGTTAACTCAGTTGAGTCAACTAACGATGAGGGTTTTGTGACAGGTCTTTGATGATGAAGAACTCGAATGGTTATCAAACAAAGATGCATTTCCAGAAGTTGAAACATTTGTCGGCATACTTTCCGGACAACCAAGTAGTTTGCCGAAGCAGCAGAGTCCGGTCTCTGTGCTTGAAAGCAGCACCACGAGTAGCACCAGCAACAGCGGTCATAGTGGTCACAGTGGCATGAATGACAGTGTTATTATGAATTATTGTCGAAGTCTCCGGGTGCCCGTTAAAGCAAGGAGCAAGCAACGCAGGAGGCGGCGCCGTGACCTTGGAGTTCATCAGTCATGGTGGAGTCAAGAGAATTTGAAGAAAGTAAAACCAGTGGTTACTTCTACAATTGGAAGAAAATGTCAGCATTGTGGTGCTGAAAAAACACCTCAGTGGCGCGCAGGGCCACTCGGTCCTAAAACCCTTTGTAATGCCTGTGGTGTTAGGTTTAAGTCTGGACGGCTGGTTCCCGAGTATCGGCCGGCTTGTAGCCCTACGTTCTCCAGTGTATTGCATTCGAATTCGCATAGGAAAGTTTTGGAAATGAGGAGGCAGAAGCAGATGATGGGAGTTATGGTTGTGAAACCTATGGAGAAAGGGTAGGGCAGTGGTGATTGTTGCTCCTTTTGGGGGGGTTTTCTTTTAATTTTTTTTTTCTTTTTTTGTTCTCTACTAGCATAGTTAGGAAGTAGGGTTTGGTGTAATGGGATAGGTGGTTACTGGCTAGCGATGATGTTCTTTGGTTTTGATGGAAATTTGATTAGGGGAATTTTGACTTCTTAGTGTGCCTGTGCGTGTGTGTGTGTATGGTTGTTGATGTTCTTAGAATAGAAGAAAAAAAAAAGCAAATAGTGTTATTGAGTTTTGTCCTTTCTTAAATTCTTTTGCTGCATTTGCTTTTGATTGGATTTGGAGATGATGGGTACTGAGGGGGAGAACAAGAAATTTTGGTTGATGGTTTTGGTGATAATTCTTCTCTTTCTTTTTTGGTTTGAGAATTGAGAGTAGTGGTTGTCATGTTTCATTGTCATCATACTTTGAGCTAACTCATTTCTTATGGATAGTGGCATAGTGGCAATTGATGAGCTGTAACACAATTCAAACTTTGTTGGTTGTTGGGAGAAATTCCTCTTATCAATTTCCTAATACAGAGACTTTGGTACTTGATATTGTAAGTTGAAGTTCTGGTTTTTTTGTGTTAATGTTGTAGTCCATCTTATAGCTAGTTTTTGTCTTCTTGATGGCTCTCTTTTCATCTTTTTGAAATCCTGGATTGGGTGATATGCAACTTTTTCAAAATTACTTGGCTTCAGTATGAAGATATGACACTGAATTGCTTAGGACATATGTAATTTAAGTGGTCTACACCAGTATCCAGTATTTTTGTAACAATGGAGAAAATCATGAAGATGCGGGCGGTGGGTGCAAGTTGTTGATGCAAAAAGTTGAGGAAGAGAGAATTGGTATTGCTGCAGTGTTCTTGTTTTCCATTTAATTTTAGGGTTCGGGATGTTTTGCGATTTCAGATTATTGAGGGCAACAAAACAATGATGCATTGCACAGACAGGAAAAAAAGAATCCAGTGGCATTGATGCTGCTAGATATATCTCTTGCTTTAGAAGTTCTATTTTCTGTCTGAAAGTTCTGAAGGTTCTTACTGTCAAGTGCTGCTTTTTGCCAGTGTTCAAAGTTGATGCACCAAACAGCAATGATCGTGGTTGGTTTATGGGCTCAAGATGCCTTTTTCTCGTATCCTTATTATGTGCCTCTCATGCATTATAGGCGTCGTACATGTTAGGGGGGACTGTCAGGTGACCCCAGTCAGA
This sequence comes from Mallotus japonicus, assembly GCA_949634005.1. Lineage (NCBI taxonomy): Eukaryota > Viridiplantae > Streptophyta > Magnoliopsida > Malpighiales > Euphorbiaceae > Mallotus > Mallotus japonicus. The sequence goes on along the minus strand of CATIWK010685736.1, from coordinate 11,960 downwards.
GCATCAGAGCAGCAGATCATTTGAGAGTAATTTGCAGTGGCAATAGTGCACTTGTGATGGAAAAGCATGAAAAGGGTACTCTACAAAACAGTCAATATCTTCTGTTCTAAACTACTCGTGAACCATTCTAACAACAATTTATTGGAAAATTAACGTCTGTTAATGTTCAAGGTTAGGTTATGCACATGGGTTTGATTGGTTCGCGATAATTCTGGTAGTCATGACATTGTTTTTTATCGGTCAAATTATTGCAGAACCATAATACTTGCATAAGTGAACGAACATGGGGTTAAGGGGATAATCTTCTCTATAACGTTTGTCATGAAGTTTCTGTATGACAGGTGAGCAACTGCAACTATAATTGATCTCAACTTCACAAGGGACAATCTACTTTTTTATTTTTTATATATTTTTTCTTGGCAATTTGATTGACCACACCACATGCGAACTTATCTGTTTGAAACTGTGAATGCGCTGTGTTTTTTGTTGATCATGAGATTGAATGGACTGGACCAGTAGGTGTTAATGGGGTTAAGTCATCAATGATTGGTGGAGACACTTCCCATCTTCTGCAAGTTTACCTCAACATGTTGGAAAATTTGGCCAACTTCCTCATTCACCCATCCAAAAAACAGAAGAAGAAGGAAAGGGAAGTTTCTTGCTAAATAATAAAATGGGTGCAACTCTGTTTTGGACGGGTGTAGGTTGGCCTTTAGCAGAGCTAGTTTAAGAGATATATATACTATCCGTTGAAGAAAAAAAAAAAAAAAACAAAAGAAAGAAAGAGAATACTATCCGTTGAAGCCATTGACAACATTAATTAGGGAAGGATTTCTATTAGTGGATAATAATCAGAGTGTATGCTATGCATAGCATGGCACAAGGCAAGGGAGTAAGGGCACCGTTACAACCTTAGATGAAGTAAACAGCATATTCATGGACAACTTGTGAGGTGACTGAGCCTCCCTTCCTTCCACTCCATCTTGTCTAGGACCAAAGAGAAAAAAAATAAAGAGAATGTGACCACTAAGGTCCTTTTAGATGAAAAAGGGTTTCTCCCTTGCTGGTGACAATGGTCCATCTTTTAATTGATGTGTCTTTCTCTCCACAAGGGAAAAAAAAAAAAGTTGTTGGGGTATTAATTTTGACAATAGAGCTCCGTTTTTATCTTTAAAAAATATTTTTTTTGGAAAATATTTTCTTAGAAACATAAAATATTTTTTGATATTTGGCTGCAATATTAGAAAATAATTGGAAAATATTATCTTTTATGACATTAACACTTTGTATTATTCAAATTATTTCTTTATAATGGACTTATTGTATATTTTCTATAAATTATCGCTTTATAATGAACCTGATGTATTAATACAAAATCTATATAATAATTAGTCTATACAAAAGAACAAAAGGAAAAAAAATGAAAAAAAAAAAGAGGAAAAAGGAGAAAAGAAGGAGAAAAGGTAAAAAAATAAAAATAAAAAAGAGAAAAATGAAAAAAGAATGAGAGAAGGTAAAAAATAGGAAGAAAAAAAAGAGGGAAATAAGAAAAAAAGAGAGAAGAAAAAGATAAGGATAAAATAAAAATAAAAAAAGGAGGAGAGAAGGAAAAAATAAAAATAAAAAAAGGAGGAAAAAGAAAAATATAGGGAGAAAATAAAATAAAATAAAAAGGAAAGAAGAAGGGCAAAGCAAAAAATAAAAAAGATGGGCATTTTATGTAAATTTTTTCAATATTGACTAATCCGACTCGACTACAATAGTACCACAAAAGATGGTAAAATTTTTTCAATAATTAAATTAACGTGATTGCATATACCACATGATGAAATTATATGAATTAAAATTAAAATTATTAATTGTATGAAAAAATGAACTTAATATCTCTTTTTTCTAGAAATAAATACACTTTTCAATTGTCATTCGGTTGCAAATATGTATATTTTTATAATTAAAATTAAAAGTTGTCGGCTTTTTTTCAGAATTACAATGGTCATTATTATATTAGTATGTTAGTGAGAAAGGAGATAAATCTATTTAAATTAGAGTGAACTATTACACTCATTAATCGGTAGACCCATTAATCGGTAGACCCGCAAGTTCAAAGAACCCAAAAATGGATTCTAAGGAAATTAATTCCTTGCCCGCAAGTTAAAAGAACCCAGAAATGGATTCTAAGGAAATTAATTCCTTGAGGTGAGAGGCGTCTCGAGCCGGAAATCTCCACCTCAATGTGACTAACAACCACACCACCCCATCAACTTCGAATGAAACATTCTTATTTAATTATAACAATGAATAAAATATAACATATTAACACTTGATGCCTAACTCAAGTGGTAAGATCGTTTTACTTTTGGAAGGAAGTGGAAGGAAGAGGTTATCAGTTCAATACCTCTCATTCTCATTAGGCGTGTGAAACCCACCCTTGGTGATGGTTTACAAAAATGATTTTCAAAATACTAACTGCTAATTGTCTCCCTCCCCATCACGATGATAATGAGCCCCATATCGAGTTAAAAAAAAAAAAAATATATATATATATATATATATGTTATATAATTAAAATTAAATTAAAACTAATCTAATATTTTTAATTTTATTTATATAAATACATATATCTACTATATCAACAACCTAATACTATATTTTCTATTTGTCACCCATCTTTTTCAAAAATTAACACACAAATCCTAACTAACTAAGCACTAAGTAATTATCCAATTTATCTATTGCAAAAAGAGGAGAATTTTTTTTAAAACTATGATACGATTAGGCTAATAGAATAGAATAACCCTATTTATGCTCAGATCATTATCTTTCTTTGCTTGATAAAACAAAAATTTGACACATGGGTTTGTATTTCTTGCTAAGACAAGAAAGGTAAATGGATTTATTTGCCTTAATAGTCAACAAATGGACATGGACACACATATATATAATGCATAGCCGGGTCTCCTGCCTATATCACAGCCTTTACTTTATTAATTTGACTTGAACATTATGTTGTATAGCCCGGCCATATTCAGCCTCCCATATGTTTTTTTTTTTTGTCAGAACCTCCCATATGTTTCTTTTTTTTTTAGAATTAAAGATTTCATTGATCAAAATAAACCGAGGACACCCACAAGAGTGAAGATACAATCAACTATCAAATGATAGAAGCACAAAATCAGGGGATGAGCAATAATCCATTCATGGAAGGGGCTACAATAAACTTTGTACCACTATGACAACGTAAACATATCAACAACTAATTAAAACAGTATATAACCAAACCTAGGACTGACCGGACCAAGCTACTTTTTTACCGGAATCATGTCCAAAGAAATAAACAGATTTCCAGCAACACTGTAACCCTTGATGCTGAAAACCGGCACTAACTGGAGCATCCACCTGCAGCTGAAAGAAGGAGACCATGGAACCATTTTTGCTTTGGTTATGACTGACTTATCCAACAAATTTGACAGACCACCTTGCACAACAACAATAAAACAAACTAACACAGATTTATAAACCAAAACCATAAACATCATGAGCTCAGAAGGGAAATAATTTTGCTGCATTTTTTGGTGTCTAGATTCAGCACTCTTCACTACTGCAAAACACCCTCTTGCGGCCTTATCTCCGCCCGATCTCCACCTTCATTAGCTCTGATGACAAAATAATGGGCAAGAAACCATTAGATCTGGAATCACCCACACTATTTGAGATTTGAATCTTAAACAAATTTATTTATGTAATAAACAAAAGGATTGTTGGTATTTAGATGGTTTTTTGGCCAAAAATGGCCATAAAACCATCTAAAACCAGTACAAAACCAAGAAGAAAAAACATAGAAAAATAGTAATAATTTGAGAGAAGATGATGAACAGTGGTTTGCTATATGGAGTCTTATATATAATACGATACCTCCCATATGTTTCATGTCCATATAAGAAGCAAAGTTTAATGTTGGATTTGATTTGCATGTCAAGCAATTAGTAAATTACATTTGCTAATCGATTCCTTTTGGGACCAATGTTGCTACAATTTTTCTTTTCACTATTATACGAGGATTAAATCCCAGATGGAATTAAATGTTTCGTTACGTTTTACCCATCAGACTAACAACATAAAACTTTACTACAATTTAAAATATGAGTCTCATGTACATTATATTGTTATATAAATGTGTAGTGAATTGGTTTTTAAAAGACTAAGATTACAAAATCAAATTATTTTGTAAAATTTAAATTTTTTTTATAATTTATAAAGTTGGTATATTTTCAGTTTCATTTTCATATTCATAGGTAGCGTAATGTTGTAAACTATGTTTTTTTAATGGTTAGGCACTAAAAATAAAAATATGGGTGGGTTTGTTTTTTATATGCCTTTTTTTTTTTCCAAGAATGGTAATGAAATTCAACTTCTATTTACCAATAAACTTTTTACCTTTCTACGGGGGTTGCAACAAATTCAAAAATACACTTGAAAATAGTACAAGTATTTAGCCTAATGGGGTGGTTTCGTCTCTCAGCTGCCTAATCTCAACATAGTGGCATGTTGCCTAAAATGCTTTTTGGGTTCCGCAAATCTCGACATTTGATTAATAAGTAAAAATAAATATGCATTCCAAGGCTAATGTAAGTTGCTATTTTCCTTTAATATATAATAACGATAAGAGCTATTGAGGGAGTAATTAAATGATAACTCCTCTTTAGGAGCGTTATAAGATGTAGAGTTCGAATCATACTATTGTTGATCTAAAAGGGAAGAGTTGCCTCCTATTGTGCGATCCATCGATGTTATATGACTTCTATATTTAAAAAAAAATAACGATAAGAACTAGACATAGAGAACTTGAATAAACCATAATATCAAGATATAAAGCTTTGGGTTGGCCAAACAAAAAGCATAGAAACGAAATATGATAGGAGAAAAACTAACAGAAGAAGTACAAACAAAACCTAACAAAGCAACCAATTAATAAGATACTAATACCAAACTTTTTGCACAAAGAAAACAAGAGCAAAGCCATGCGAAGATTGGAGGCAATGTGAAAGAAGAAGCATGGGCTTTGGGGCATATAATGTGCTAGGCCTCATCCATATGGACCTTTTTATAATGCAAAGGACCCACATTCTCAAAGCCATAAAATCTTTCAGGATTTGGAAATTGATGTTGACCATACATTTCCATTGGGGGTGGGGGGTTAGGGCAATTTGTATGTTTTTGATTTATATATATATATATATATATGGTGTAATACATTCGAGATCCCTTGTATTTGATATAATTTATCAGTTTAACATCTTAATTTACAGTTTTGTCATTTCAACACTTAAATTTGTATAAAATGCAATAGTATGTACTAATCTGATGACATGATGCATCTATCACCTCTTGTACTTGTCAATTTTTGTCAATTTGACACATCTACTTGTAATTTTTGATCTGTCAAACCCTTGAGATATGACACATTCTAATTTGCTATTCCATACTACGTGTGCTGACAGGGGTTTCAAAATTATATTTCTGGTAAGTTCAAGTGTTTAAATGACAAAACTATAAGATGAAGTGTCAAACTGATAAAAAGTGACAAGTACAGGAGGTTATAGATGTATTATATCTATTTATATTCAATAAATTGTTGGAACAACCGATATTTTTTATCGGGAAATAAGGGTTATTTTTGCTTAAATGATTTTTATGTCCGAATCGTAATATGTGCAGTCACGTTAAATAATTGTTAAGAGACTTCTACCATTTTTGTAGTTTTGTTCCAATCGAATTTGATTAATTAAAGTTAGATTAACTTTTCAATATAAAAAAAATTGTTGGCAAAAAAAATGCGGGTTAGTCAATAACACAAATAAGCAAGCAACCTTTTTTTTGGGGAATACTGTTAAGGACTATGTTAATTTATTAGAAGACAATTTGCATTATTGTTTACAACTTTCTGTGAAAGAAACAAAATTGAATTAATGTTGTTTTCATGTTTGAAAAACTTTGAATACCGACACCCTACATGAAACAAACAATATAAGAATTGCATTCTTTGAGCATTTTGTGGTTTCAAATCATGTAGTTCACGGGATAACAATTGAAACTACTTTAAAAATATATCCTTCAAAATTATTATTAAGTTACGCAACTTGGTACTATATACATAAGATTTGAACCCGATTTTCTAGAAAATGCTACTTGCTTAGCTATTGAGCTGAATAAAAAGAAAAATCCGGGTTTAATGGGTAAGTATGTAGCATTTTCTGAAAAATTTGGGTTCAAATTCTATATATATATATAATTTTTTGTGTATTTGATCTGGTGACGAAGTACTTGTGGTATTTCCTAAAAAATCTGAATTGAAATCTCCATTTGCAGTTTGTGTGTGTATGTATATGTTTTTGGCTGATAAATAGACAAATTCAGTTCATTGATATCAATCTTTCCCATTTTTTTTTTTGTAACCAATATTCATGAGTTATACAACTCCAAATGACATCATATTGAACTTTAGACATGATCATAATGTGTGTACACTTATAAAAGGAGATATGCATAGCTTGCATGCTTGGTAACGAATCAAAATTAAAAAAAAAAAAAAAGTTAAAGTATTTTTAATATAATGATTTCTTTTGTGTTTAAAGGTGTAATGTATAAAGAGTTTAAATTAATGTATCATATCACAAAATACATATTCCATCATATGATGTACCTAGTAATTTAATATTTTTTTTAACTATATATATATTGATGTACTTAAGTCTAAATCATAGAGTATTTATTTCATGCAAATAGATTCATATATATAATTATTTCAAAAAAAAAAAGGATTCATATATATAATGTAAGAAGTGCAATTAGAATTTGCATAGCTTTAAACTATCTAATAAATTGATTTCACAGCTTGTGAAATTTAAGATTTGGGTGATGATGAGAGAACCTCCTATAGTTACATGCTTCAAAGTTGTCAGGGAGGCTTACATATTCTATTAATAAATAAATTATATAATGAATAAATATTTTTTAATACATATAAAAAACAATTTTTTAAATTAGTGACAATAAAATTTAAATTATATATCTTATAATATCTCAAAATAAAAAAAAATTACGAAATCAAAATCATCAATTCACTGAACTCTAATTAATTCTATTTGATTCAGATAAAATCATAAAAATGGTAAAACTTTGTTAACAATTAATTCAATACAACCATATATATCATGACTTGAAATTTTTTTTGAACAACAGGGAATTACAATATCTATTACAGGAAATTACAATTGTATTAGTATATATATCATATTAACTATATATTATAACAATTACAAATTACAAATTATTACAATTTACTATAATATTAAGAGAATATTTTTTTATATATATATAAGTCTTTGTGGGAGTGTGGAATAAAAACAAATAAAATTCTTGTCATATCCACCAAGAATTGAACAATTGATTCATGGGATCTCCACCTTAACCATCCAAACTAGGCTTTATTGGCATCATCACTTGAATGTTGGTGCATGTTGAATTGAAGAAGAGCATGATGCTATACGTTTACTGCCAACGCCATGCCAAGTTGCCAGGAAAAACAGGATTCTGGTGATCTATGTATGGATTGAAAAGAAAAAAAAGATAAATGGATTGGCAATAATAATGAATATAGGTAGCAGATACGAAAGAGTAATTTAAAATGTAAAACGTGTTGACGGATTAGTCAAAAAAATAATAATAATAATAATAATTTGCAGATTCAACATCCAACCAAGTTACACACATCTAAACTTGACCCATTAACTAGATTCACATGACCCATCTCTTTTCTTAATTAACAAACAAACCTTAATTAATTAGCTACTAGTAGCATATATATATATATACACATAATTCTTGATTAATTAATCAACCTATTCCTATGCTAATATAATTACTAATATATTGCTTTTTTTTTTCGTGGAGGGGGAGGGGGATCTGAACCCTCTACCTCTAAACGGAGCTGATCCTATGACTAGAACTAGTCAGCTCAAGACAGGTAACTCAACATTTAAATGTGTCATTAGAACTTGAACCCATAACCTCAAAGGTCATGAATTATTTCCTAAACACTTGAACTAAGTGGTGGAGGGTAATTACTAATATATTGCCATGCACAGTCTTTTGAGAAGATTTTAATTTAATTAAATCTTTTTATTGCTTAGTGAAGAGATCGAGAAATGATGCTTATTTGTAACTCAAAGGCAAAGTTTACAGTAAACAATTAATATAAATAGACCAAGACTCCATTTACTTTTCCTATATCATAAGCTACCTTACCTAGTTGTAGCTGTACGATAAATGATGGAAAAATTTTATAATAATCAATAATATCAAGTCATTTAGATTCATTTTTGTGTTATTAGATTTTAGTTTTTATCACTTTAATTAAATACGTAATTTTTATTCATTTAACTTTACAACTCATCAAAAGTCAGGATTACTATATAATATCTCTGAATAATGAACCTAAATTAATTTTTTCTGCTTTATCAATATTCATGACACACTAAATTATAACTAATTCAGTTTTATATGACAGAATCATAAGAATAATAAAAACTCTCCAAACAATTAATTTACATAATGATTTAAATTCAAAAAATCGTTTAAACGAAAATAGTCTTTGCCAGTTTATTTCAATGGTTATTGGTCTGGATGCAAATGAATTAAGTTTGTATTTGCTATTTTAGTGAAATTAAACCTAATATTTGTTAGTTTATAATGACAGTTTTTACTGTTTCATATATGCTCCTTCATGAATCATGAGTGCATAATGATGTCAAATAATAGAGTTTAAAAGCAAAAACTTTACTTTAGTCTTGAAGGTAATAATTAATAAATTGGTTCCAAATAAGAAAGTTGCCTAATTATTATTATTATTTTCTTCATAAGAGCGGTGGGGGTGGGCGTGGGCGTTTCGAGCCTCCCCTCTTCATTTGCCGGGCCCCTCGTAGACGGGATGGCTTGCCAATCCTTCCTTAGGCGGGCCGGCAAAATTGCCTAATTATTCTGTTGACCTCATTAGACTGAAAAGAATAAATGAATCATGAAATGCCCTAATGTTTTCAAAACATTTTAGTTAATCTTTGAAAACATTTGTGGTATTGAATGTGCTGATTCAAACGAATCAAAATATTTTAATTTATATTTACTAATTATTATTATTTTCCCATAAATTATTTGTTAAAGTAGAACTATAATTTATTAATAATTCATAAAAAAATAATTTTTTTTATACCTCAACAACAGATTTTCTATTGACATGTGTATTATATTAATACGATAACTCATATTACAATTTTTTTATTCTAAATTACTATTTTAAATAATATTAAAAAATTTCGATAATTATATTATATTTCATTCCCAGATTTTTTTTTATCGAAATTTTAATTTAGTGTACAAAATATGAAAGGAATTTTCATTATACCCAATTATATTGAATTACACAAGAAAAAGGGAAAATCCCAATTTTTTTTTCTCGCAACCACAAAATAGGTCAAAAATCTACAGCAGCAGATGAGGTTTTAGTGGAAATGAGCCAAACCCAAAATGCAATAAAATCCATAAAAATCAATTATAATCAACAAAATTATTTTTTTGTTAAATCTTATTTTAACAAAAAAAAAAAAAAAAGGTTTAGTAGTGATTGCCTGACATGTGCTGCAATTCAATTGTTTTTTTAATGAAAAGTTCTTTTTCTTTGGGGTCCCACTATTTAACCTTTCAAAAGTGCATGATTAATTGTGAGAAAATACCCAAAAAATGTGGACCGTTCGATATGGACATAAAGTTAACCTTTTGGACGGCTGATGGACCTGTCTGTGGGTGCCTTTCTAATAGAGGGCTAATATATAGGCCCCACTTTCAAGTCCCATCACACTATTCTCTTCCTTAAAATGGTTAAATAATCTTTTTGCTTTTTCACATTACTATTATTATTATTATTATTATTATTTTTTAAATACCTTTTTTGCACATTGTTATTTTAATTATCCCAAAAAGGTACTACATTAATCTAAATGATAAAAGATACCACGTCATTTTTTCCTAGGACAAATTGGAAATGAAGATTAAAAAAAAATTATTATACATGTATTTGTGTAAAGGATTCTTATAGAAAAGCGGTTCGATCTTTGATGAAATCCTAATGTTTAAAGCATATTGGTAAAAAATATAAAACCATCTTATATTTTTTAAAAGTTTAATAAAATGTGCCAATTTAAAAAAAATTTAAAAATATGCTAACAATATTTAAGTTTGTTATTTTTTTTAATATTTTTAGTTTAAATCACCAGTATTTAACGTTTATTAGACTTTAATTAATTCAATTCAATCTAAAAAGAATTATAAATATAGTATAAATTTCCATTATTTTTCATATTTAAACATATAAATATATGAATTTTCATTAATTTATTATAAAATAAAATCAAATAAACACATTTCAACCATATGTTCAAATGCGTGGTGCTTTAATATTTAATTTTAAATACAAATTATAAATAGAGCTAATTAAGATAGATGATTATTAAAAAAATCATACTATATTTTATTTACTTAATAACTTAATAGTAGGAATAACAATATAATATAGGCAAATTCAAAAGCTCCCAAACTATCAATCTTGGCTTTAAATAAATGTGAAAATTTAAATTTTTGGTATAAAACTCATTATGAGTACATCCTATAAAAAACAAGGGTCATATCCATTTTTTTTTTGTTAAATTCAATAAGAATTTTGTCCTTGGAAAGATTAAAAAAAAAGCACAAATAAAAGAAATCACATTTGCATTTGCATGTAGTCCAAAAGAACAATATTACTAAATCAAATAAAAAATTAAAAAAAAAACCCTTTTCTCAAAAAAAAAAAACCCTTAAAGATTTTAAAAAAAAACCCCCTTAAAGATTTTAAAAAAAAACCCCTTAAACTAAATATAATGTGAATTTAATTGAGAAGAAAAGAACCAATTGGCCGGTTGGAGAGTTGTGAATTTTTCCAAATTATTATTGGTGATTTGTCAGTATTATTAATGATTCTAAGAGAATATTATGTATTAATTAATGCTAATTGTTAAATTAATAAAAAATTATTTTGTTTGGATATAGAATTTTTTTTTTGAACAATGTTTGGATATAGAATTTGAAGAAGAAGAAGAAGAAGAGATTCCAGAAGTAACCTACCAATCTCAACACTAAAACCAAAACCAAAACCAAAACAAAAGCAAGCAGTCACAATCAAACCAAAATCCAAAACTTTATCTTTTTGGACAAAAAAAATAAAAAAATATATATAAATTTTTTTTTTGAAAAAAAGTTGCATTCAACAGTATCATAATTCATAACACAAAGCACAAACTTTTTTGCTATCAGGCACTAAAACAGAGAAAGAAACTGAACTAGGTAGCCAACTAGTCAGCAAGCCAAAGCCAAACCCACCATCAATGCCCACTTCTAGATTGATAGGGAAAAAACAACAACATTTAACAGAGAGCAATAACAACCCATTTGTATATTTGTATTGGGTATGTGAAAAAAGTGTATGTATAATACACAGAGCGCATGCCTTGTCTGCCATTAAAGCTTCAAGAAAGGAACTAAAGCTCTTATCTTTTCTTCATTTGCTTAAAAGATTTAATATCATTTCATATATTTCTCAATACAAAATCCAGAAAGAAAGTTCTCTCTTTTCTTTTTTTTTTTCTTTATTCTTTTTGGGTTTCTTGCTGCACTTTTGGAAGTTCTGTTTTTTTGTTCTCAAAAGCAAAGAGTAAAGAGAAAATAAGAAAGATTTTTTTTTTAATTGAAAAAAATTTGGGGTCCAAAATCTTTGGCCTTTTAGATCCAAAGATCCCCGCCATTTGTGTCAAAAAGGTGAATTGAATTTGGTTGGTTCATGAACTCTGGTTTCTTTCTATCTATGGTCTCAGAGG